>CALSFV010000541.1:0-37500 GCA_943737045.1 Parapristionchus giblindavisi
TAGAGGGTGTAGACAAGGGAATGCGAAATATAAATTCGCTCCTGTTACCCTTTGTTCTCCCAGCTCTTCGCCCTCCTCCCTTTTCCTCTCTCCCTCTCACCCTCTATCATCCCTCCTCTTCACCCTCTCCTCAGACAAAATATAGACAAGGATTCAATATAGAAGACAATATAGACACAATATAGAAAGGTTTGCTCGCATATATAAGTTGTAAATGATCGAGATAAAGCAGATCACAATGAATATTTTGATCATCTTCCTTTTTCTCATCGCCCATGCAAACGGGCTTCATTATACGGTAAGCCTACGTGCATTCCTCTCAACTGAATTATCTAATTGAGATATAATAAGGTGTTTTTGGGCGAACATTTTCTAGGATTTTTAGCATGATAATTTTTGGCGAATGTGATTAACGACGCTAAAATTGCTTAAAGTTTTGCACTCTCCGCGGCGTGCGGAAAGCATTGTAGACTTGAACTGTGTGAACTTCGGATATATGCTGTATTTTCATTTCAGCAATGCATACTCCACAGGCTCAATCCTTATGGGAGTAATATATGGCCCTGCACATCTCTAAGCTCGTATGGTTGTCAATTCGTAATGCTTGGAAATCCTTTTACTACAAAGACAGGATACAACCAAAATTCGGTGGAGATTACAAAGGTAGATGCTTGAAATATATAATAGAAGAAAAATTAATGAATATGTAAATGAAGAGAGAGTCGTCAGTGCAGAGAGTAAGGAAGCAGAAAGAACGACGAGAGGGAGAGGTGATAATTACATCTTTCACATCGTTGGATCTCAACTGGCCGCTATAGACCTACCTCTCCCGGTCTATGATGATGCAATTCTCGACTGCGATCTCCCGTACACATACTCCAGAGTCCGCGCTATTTGTTGTCGAAGAGTCTGGTGAAAAGTGTTGATAGTGAAATAACCTCCAACTATATTTCACCCATTTCCACTTGTACACAATAGAACTCTCATTTCACCTTGCTTATTCTATATCACTTTCATTATGTTAGACCTTCAAATATGTAAGCTAACGTTATGTTCTATTGGGGCGCATCTACCACCATACCTTCCCAGATAAAGATGTACCACATTATCTATTGTATACATTCTACTAAATGGGAATGGTAGCGCCACAGTATAATAGTCTCCTGGATCTCCAACAAACGACACCGAGTAGAAGTCCCGCCGTAGTAAGGCTGTTTTATAGTTATAGCAATTGGATTATGTAAGTCTCTTGTACAATTGGGTCATTAGGAAATACTTAACGGTTCGGACCGGTATCGATTTATCATAACGAAAGCACAGCCATAACAAAATACTAGACTAGTATCGATATCGACTTATGGGACATAGCTGTTAATGTTGTTCTGATATATAAACATGTTTGGAAAATATTCATATTTTGAGCATTAACGAAAGTTAACGAAATTAACGACTTATTTTTCGTTAATTTAACGACTTAACGATTTAACGAAAATTTTCATATTTTATTTATTAAATAAACATCGATACGAGATCATTTCTTCTCACAAAGAATGAACTAAATCGAACAGGTGACATATCAACTATGCAATTATTACATCAAAGATGTTCATAGATTATGAAGAGAAAAAAGAAAAAAGTTTGCGGCTCAAAGAGAAATAAAAGAAAAGTAAGAGACTAAGTCAAAATCCGATGTTCACTATAGGAAACCCGTAATGTCATGGAAAAAGAAAGGCAGTATGACAGTCTGGAACTGCCGTTGTGGAACGAGGACATTTTGGAACTGGACTAATAGGAACGATGACGAATTAGAACGGGACATATTAGAACTAGACATTCTGGAACTCGGCCGTTTTGGAACTACCCCATTTTGGAACTCGGCCGTTCTGGAACTACCCCATTTTGGAACTCGGCCGTTTTGGAACTACCCCATTTTGGAACTCGGCCGTTCTGGAACTACCCCATTTTGGAACTCGGCCGTTTTGGAACTACCCCATTTTGGAACTCGGCCGTTCTGGAACTACCCCATTTTGGAACTCGGCCGTTTTGGAACCGGGACATTTTGGAACTCGGCCGTTTTGGAACTACCCCATTTTGGAACTCGGCCGTTCAGGAACTACCCCATTTTGGAACTCGGCCGTTTTGGAACTGGGACATTTTGGAACTCGGACGTGTAGGAACTCGGCCGTTTTGGAACCGGGACATTTTGGAACTCGGCCGTTTTGGAACTACCCATTTGGAACTCGGCCGTTTTGGAACCGGGACATTTTGGAACTCGGCCGTTTTGGAACTGGGACATTTTGGAACTCGTCCGTTTTGGAACTACCCCGTTTTGGAACTGGGACATTTTGGAACCGGGACATTTTGGAACTCGGCCGTTTTGGAACTGGGACATTTTGGAACTCGGACGTGTAGGAACTCGGCCGTTTTGGAACCGGGACATTTTGGAAAAATTCAAAAAGATTTGAAAATTGAATAAATGGTTATTTTAAGGAGTACAAAAGTATACATGGGCGCCGGCATGGGGATGCCCCCTGTAAAACAAAATTTGTTGAATGCCCCTGTAAAAACAACGTTTAGGTGAAATATTTGAAGAAAAAGTGAAGGCCCTCTGTAAAATCAACCATTTTTCGTTCGGACGCCCCTTATAGAATCGAGCTCCAGGTACCTCGCCCATGTATGGCGTAATGTGATAAATAGTTAAATGCAAAACGATGAATACCCAAAATTCTCGGTTCCAAAACGGCCGAGTTCCAAAATGTCCCGGTTCCAAAACGGCCGAGTTCCAAACGTCCGAGTTCCAAAACGGCCGAGTTCCAAAATGTCCCGGTTCCAAAACGGCCGAGTTCCTAAACGGCCGAGTTCCAAAATGTCCCAGTTCCAAAACGGCCGAGTTCCAAAATGTCCCGGTTCCAAAACGGCCGAGTTCCAAAATGTCCCGGTTCCAAAACGGCCGAGTTCCAAAATGGGGTAGTTCCAAAAAGTCTCGTTCCACAACGGCATGGTTCCTATTCGGCATAGTTCCAAAATGACTTGTTCCTATTCGTCCGGTTCCAAAACGTCCTCATTCCACAATGGCAGTTCCAGACTGTCATACTGCCAAAAGAAACAGTTGTACGGACAATGGGGGATTACTACGTATTCCAGAGAAGAGGACTAGTAAACGAATTTATTTGAACTAATTGTCAGTCATTTCAAGTCTTAACCTTGAACAATGAATGCTAAAACTACAGTTCTACATCTAAAATACTAAAATTATAGCCTATTGTTTGATCCAAATTGCCCATGATCCAACTTTGCGTTGAAGAGGAAATTTGTAGGTGTGGCTGAAGTTGCGCACGACCTCATCAACGCCTATAATTTATCTTTTTAATGACTTTTAAAAAGTTTTTGTTATTGAGTAGGCTTAAAGGAGGTTTTGTACATTTCGTACGACAAAGCATCGTATTTGAATTTATTGACTTTGACATCCGCTCATCATATAAATTCTCTCAAACTCTGTAGTATCTCTTATTTCGGAAAAATGGTTGGAATCAGAAAACTGCGTACCTTCTGCATAACCTCCTATGATGAATCCACCGGGTTGGATGACCGGCAAAAATCGTTCCAGATTATCCCTCAATGACGACTGTCCGAGATCCGTCATGTAGACGATGTCTACCTGAAGAGTCACAAATAAGACGAGGTTGTGATCTACGGTATTTTTTACTCGCGGGGCACACTGTTCAATCCCGTGGTAGTACCTGGTAGTACAGCGTAGAACCTTTAGACGGGGTACCCCGCGAGATTTTATGTCCATCCCGCGAGGCACACGGCTCCTCGCGGTTTACCCCGCAAGATTTGGCCTCTCAACGGTGTGCCCCGCGAGCAAAAAAAAAACCGGAGTTTTGTGAAAGTTGCCAAACTTGGAGAGAAAACAACTAGATCATGCGACCGATGTAATTTCCCCCTTCGTTTTGGAAACACTATTTTGCTTTTTTGTCAGATTTTTAAATTGGGGTGTCATATAGATTATCCTAATATTGATTCTAATTTATCGTACCTTGAGAAGGTTACAATTGAGCTGATCGATGACGTAATCCTTGCTGGTCCTCCACGGAAAGACACCATCCCATGCATGATATCGATTGAGAGACATTGAAAATAAGCGGAAGGTACTGAAAATATAAGGAATGTGATATTCAAAGTGAAAGGAATCGAGCATTGTTAAAGTGACACACGCGCTAATCTGAAATTCTCCGCTCTGACCACAATCTCTCGCTTTCTATGTCTGTGAGAGCATTGCTAGAGCGAAGAGTAAATTAGTCCGGGGTGTGAAATTTGCTATTGACATCATATAAAGTGTTGTCAAGCACTGACTCATTCGTCACTCCTCTTTTTCCGAAGATCATGAAATTATCGACTGCGATGATGTCACAGCTTATTCTTCGTAGCTCGCGACACTGGAGGGAGAGGGCGACCGTTTCTTCGCCGACGCCCGCGTCTAGTTGTAGAATTCTGAAAATACCATTCCCTTCACAAGACAATTTTTTAAATAATTTTAAAAATCTTATCTCGATGTGTGATTCGTTTGGCAAAATATTCATTTTCACAACAATACCTTTGTTCTTGATTTTTTATTTTTTGTTGAAAATAATAAAATTAAATATTTAAAAATGAAAATAAAACATTTAAAAAATACCTCGGTGGTAAAATGCCGTCATTTGGCAGCTCTTGCATCACAAATTGGAGGGTGTCGATCTACAAAGTAAATGTTTTATTATTATTTAAAAAATCTTTATCAAGATTAGCTAATCACTGTAGCCACTGAATCTGAAGTATTGAAGAGGAAAAACAAGTAAAGGTATTGAAAATCATGGAAAAATGGAAACCTTATTGACAGGTACTGTGAAAGCCTTCGACTTTCCCCATTCTTTTCGTTCTTCAACACCCATGAAGAATAGTTCGCGCAGAAGCTGTCCCCACGTGAGCTGCAATTAGTGATAATTTTTAGTTATGTATTTTGCACTGCGATAATTAATTATACATTTTTTACGATAATTTTTAAAATTATCCTTGCAGGATGAGGATGATAAATATGTTATTAATAAATATTATAATTTAAAAAGTTATTAACTGATTGCAGAATTTCAGAAAAGAACAAAGTAAGCGACTTGTTTTTTTTACATGATTATAAAAATAAAATAAAAAAATAAAATTAAATAAAATTCAAAAAAATCGTACCCTTTCCATACCACAGGCATCCGCAACTGTCTGATAAGCAACCGTGCTTCGCTTGATAATGGAAGTAGATGAATCATAAATAATATACACCATCAGTGGTAGAGTTATCAGAAGAACACACACTTTGCCTACCATCTCGAGCATTTGAAGGTACGGCTCTGGAAGTGTTTATTTAAGAATTTGTTTTTTATCCTATGTAGCACAGAGTAAACAAAAGATACTAATGCTAAACAGCAATATTATAATCCAAAAATAAACGAACAACATAGCACTTTCTCAAGATTCTTTTGATGCAATCAAAATGTGGCTGAAATTTTTTATCTTGTTATTTTGTCTGACTCGACTATGAGCTAGCAAAACAATGAATAAGAAAACATTTGTGCGAATTGTCGAATGAGTGTCGATATATAGGCGATCATCGAGAGGAGATTATCCCCATGATGGATAAACAGAAAATGGGATAGCAATAGGTATCCAATGTAGTGGTGACGAATGGGATGAGAAGCAGAGACAGACGAATACGGAGAGACGGAAAAGAGAAGAATAGTGAAAGAGAGTCATACAGACGGACTGACAATGAGATTGCAGAGACACAGTCAGAACAGGAGAGGCAGAAACAGAGAAACATAGAAAGATATTGAAATGGATGAAAGAAGATAGACGACGGAGAGACTTGAGCTGCATAGAGAACCTGTGACGGAGCAAAGTTTCACTTCGTTAGCCGGTTCTTCGTGCGGATGAACTCGGTTTTATCAACCGATTAGAGAACCCTGGTTTGGATGAGTCAGACAGGACGACATAACACACAGCGTTTCATACCCAATAATAAGCTCAATCGATTCTTGACGTACCGGCCGAAGCACCATAGGGCACATCATTAGCTTTTATATATCATTCAAATTTACAGGTGCATATTTGAGCATCTATTATTTTTTTAATTACTTGTTTTTTTCGTTATGAAAAGTTCCTTGCTTATTTCGAAGTAGGAAAATTCAATATGATCGATTGAATAGATCACATTACGTGATCTCACGAGGAGAGAATAATTTATTTTCGCTATCTTTTTCTACATTTGACTTCATTCTAGTTAGGGGTTGCGTTCAATGTCCGTTCTTAAAACGTCGTGCGTTTCATCATATTGAGTGTCTCACTCGACTTGCTTTTTCTCTCGCTATTTAGTTCAAAACACGCTATTTAGTTCAGTCACAGGTACATCTCCAATAAGACGCACTTGACGATAACAATACTGTCAAACTTTCATGTTATTGTAACAGTCACATTTCGATTTTTAGATATGTCTACCGTGATAACATCAAAAATCACCGCAATAATAATGATCACGATCCGAATGATCTCATTGTCAATTTAGATGATTTGGCAACAGAATTTACACATTTATTCAATATAATGTCTTTCGGGTCATTCCTCTTTGCTCGTCGCTTCACCGACAGTCCGGATGAATGGGTCCTTCCATTGTTCTTGTGGCCTTCATCGTCCGCGTTTAGGTCCACGGCGTTATAGATGCACCCGATTAATATTATTGCATTTTTGAGAAAAAAAGACGTGAAATTGTAGCGGACGAAGCACCATGTAAACAATGTTAAATTTTGACTTTAATGAAACCTCCTATTCTATTAAATTGAACGTTCTCTGTTGTTCTCTGTCTTGAGTATTCAACGGTACATCGAGTTTCGCCCATTAAAGATACCGACAATTTCGTGCACAGCCAGTGCAGTGCGTGAGACTTGCAACATACTTAATTTAAAAGGAGCGTAACCTCACTCAATGGTCTCTTCGACGTGCAATGCTCTCTCATTGTTTGAGAACAGTGAAATAGTGTGCGCAATGAAGAGACCATTGAGATAGGTAACTCTACCTTTAACGTGCATACCTCACGACCACCTCCGCCCCAAAAAGGCTCTCGAAAGCTAGATTAATAGTGAGCAGATCTAAGTAGATACAAAGAAATGATTAGACCCTCCGGAATGATTATCATTGTCCTCGCAGTGATCTCCCTTTACCATACCTTTTATATAATGTGACTTAGCTATTACAGTTCTTTTTCGCTCACGCTAAATAATAATAATGTTTTTTTCTTTAAAAAAAAGTTTACCATAAAATTGAAGAAACGATAATTTATATTTATTATTAATATCATGACGATCGTTTGTCCAAGAAATTAACAATAAGTGAATGAATTCTTTATCGTCCATAACAGTAGTTAAGGGTAACGCTAATAACAATCAATAATCTTTGTGACGATGGATAAAGTGCAAAACTGAACACGGGACGAGGGTAACTGGTTGGGAGAGACTTTGGGTGTTTGTATACTGTACTTGGTGTACTTACTGTATTTAGTGCACTTACAGTACACTTGAGGATACCGTAATCTGAACGAGTGAGACAAGAATTTCCGTATCTGTGGTGTGTGGGGTGTCTATCAACGGGATGAATGCAACGGATGAGGTGGTGAGGTTGTAACGGGGCATACTGTAGCTGATAAAATCAATCAATACAATCTCCGACGGGTACTGTACATTAGAAACATAGTGCGTACTGCAAATATATACACAAAAAGTGTTTGTAAAGTAGGAATGTTTCGAAAAGACCGGAACAGTAAATTAAGATGCGAAAGCTTACAAGCCTCTGTACATAGCATTGCTAAATCTACGATGAAAAATTGTACAATTCAATGAAAATCGACAAGGTGCTTGAGAGAGTATGTGAAAACGAGAGAATCTAGGGTATGAGAGGGAGCGAGAGAGTGAGTGAAATTGAGAGAGTCTTGAAAGTGAAAGACACGATTTCAGTTATTATGAAGACTGAGATTCCGTAGGATTTCATCGCTGACATGTTGACGAAGTACCGCGTTTTCCGCCTCTAGATTGCACACCTTAAAGGGTCAGTCTCTTGGTAGTTCACTAGGTCAGACAATGGGTCAGATAATGTTCACTGGGTCAGCCGCTTACCGTATTTTCCAAATCGACAATGCGTCCTCGAAGCACTTCGACCTCTTCGCGCACCGCGAACATGAGATGCGTCTTGACTAGGTCCTGCAAATATAAGATTACGGTAACTCTAGATCATCTGGGTTACGGTAGTTTTCACTTTGGTGCACTTCGTATTATTGTAGATGACGCGAGGGGTGAAAGTATGAGAGAGTTGTGTGAAAACGAGAAGTGAGAACGATTGATTGATAGAGGAGAGATGGAGGAATGATAAATATGCCTGTGTGTGTAATAGAGTTTCTAAATTTGGCCTAGCGCTAGACTAGAGAAGGTGATGGATACGATATTCACGTGAGTAATTAAACGCACTTCCTTATGGTGCAATAGATCGAACAAACAACCCGTTTACCTATTGTCTTAGTGTTATAGGCACATCATGAGCTAACTTTAAGCGCTGCTTGGGCAATGCATAGACAACGGCAGCGAGAGCGTGTGGAGACAGCGGAGAGTTTAAAATTAGCTCGGGGTGCCGCTTTAACCTCTACATACGCGTTCACTATTGCTTCTTTTCTAGATATCATTGGGTAGTCTGACCACACTCTCTCGCATTCTTAGTCTACGAGAGAGTATTGCCAATTCGTAGAGTGAAATTAGCTCGGGGTGTCCCTTTAATCTCCCACTATTTTTTCTGTTCTAGACATGATTGGGGCATTAATAGTTCCTTTTGATGCGACCACAAAACCAATCTATCAAGGTATTATTGTGCTATCTACAACAAGGAACTAGCAGTAATCGCATTGTTAATCATCTATATTGTTCAACTACGATCAGAACACACGAAGGACAAGGGGAGACAAAGAGCAAACGCAACAAGTATTGACATATGTTTTCCGCGTGATCAGGAACATCGGCTTTGAAGGTAGACTGTACTATGTAGATTTGAGGCGGAATCCTTCCTGTTCTTTCTCTTCCATTCTTCAGTCCATCCATCCTAATATACCACGGAGAATCACAATAAAACAACGATCAACTTCGAGTTCATTCCTGTACTGTCTTTCAATGTGTCACTAGAGCAGAACAGTTTAGGTTGATCATTTTCCATTAGTTGGACACCGCCAATGTTGTCCAATTCCAATGTCCCACTAATCATTATAGCACTAATAATGTGTCCATGATGAAATTGTAACACTCTCCCAATCGATGCGCAACCTTTGATCTCACCGACGGGGTGAGTGAACTATGTTATAATATATCGACAGTATCACTATGATGTTAACGATAAACAATAGTGAATGGAGGAGGCGGAGTCTCGGTGCTATTATTAGAAGTGAGTAGTGTATTACGGTAAGTGTGAATTTGTGTTGTGCGAACTCATGATTCCTTTAATTGCGATCATAAATATGTATAAATAAAATCAAACATCAAAAAGTTAAGGGCAGGATCTATACATAACAATAGTGGGTTGACATGAGACGAACATACATCCAATCATGCTATCCTAATCTTCGTTTAAAAAAAAAAATTTGGTGGAATAAAGAGTAAGAATAGGGGTCAATACGATCAAGATCCATATGTTTGTCCAATAGACGATAGCGAAATTGATATAGTATTAGGCGAAAACAAAGTGTGACTGATTTTCAGATTTCGTGAAACAATCAGGAACTATTTGAAAAGCTTGGTGTGAATGGGGAAATCGGTTATTGTTTGAATGAATGAATCACTACGCGAGACCGTCCCTTTGTTCTATCAACGTTATGGTCTTTAAAGGGTCGAGCGTTACTTTCATATCTATATACAGTATTAATGCATTTCGAGCATTAATGCTCACCGTGAATCAATACAAGTGTAAAGGTAGGAAAAATCCCATAATGCAACGCACATAAAATCCTGCGGAGACTAGTGTATAAAGCAAGAATAAATAGATCATGAATTATTCTGGATTCATAGTGAAATAGAGTCAGATTGGGCAGGAATAGGTGAGAGATCTATCAGAGCTCGCTTCATATCACACAGTATTTTTCTGTTCTCTGACAACGACATGATAAAGGTCGGCGAAAAGACCGCAAACAGTTGTTTTGTCCCTCAAACGCGTCCTCGTGATCTAGTCTAATCAAATTAATCAGCTTTTGTACTTTTAGAGTGCAATCAGCTCTTTCCAGTTTTCCATTGTGTGTTGGTCCACGCTTACACTGATGTTAAAAGTTTGACAATACACCAGGCACAAGATAATTTGAAACTCTCCGCTCTTGCCATACTCTCTCGTTTTCTTTGTCTACCGGACAATGAGGTTGATACAGAGCGTATAGTCGCACTACCTGGAATTTGCCTTTAAGAAGCAACAAGTTCCATCTATTAGTAATTTTCGTGCGTTTATACAATGATCACAACGCGGTTATTCATGGTATTTCCAAAACGGCTACAGTGTCTGTGTTGGTGTGTCTAGAGACGAGAGAAATAGTGTTTGATATGAAGAGACATGGAAGAAGGTACGGTTCCTTTAAAGGAGTTGCTCTATATTGGTTTGATGACGTCATCGGACCAATCTTCAATCATCGTTCATTCCATGTCTGTTCTCTCCCTCTCCCTCTCCCTCCCTCTCTCTACCTCTACATCTCTCTCTCTCTCTCTCTCTCTTCCTCTACCTCTACCTTTCTCTCCCTGTGCAAACTTCATCAATCTTCATTGGTTCATTATCTTTTTATTCTGCAAAGATGGTATCTAGCCGGAATACCGCTCTGCATCCCACACGTAGTACGACCAAAGGGTATCCCCAACCCTTCCCCCGGAAATGAATTTGATCGGAAAAGGTCATTTTTCACCTTCAAAAGTAAGATAACGGAAGAAAAACTGCACTAGAAACAAGAACGAGGAATACCCCGTCTATAAGATGAGAGATAGAATAAAACAAGTTCATTATTACAGTATTGTGGTAGCAACTTTCTGGAGTTCTGGAGTGTACTGTACTTAACAATTGTAAAAAATATACATAGTTTAAAGTGATAATAATACTACGAATGATGATCGAAAACCAGTTAGGATAAAAATAATACGGAGAGTATGCAATCATCAATAGTATAGATAGGATCATCAAGGCGACCTAATGACGACCCAGCTGACATAACAAATCGGCTGATAAAGTTGTTGAAATGTTAAAATATAAAGAATGATAAGAGCATGATTACAAATGGCTGTGTTGGATATTTTTTGTATCTTCAAGAATTATCAAGACATTGAGAGATTGATCGGATGAACAGATGAATGAAGACCCTAGATTTAATACATACCACGAACACTGCACCAATATGACGTCTACCACTAAATGTCAATTCCGCGTCAATGAAGAAAGCTGGACCAACTTTTAACAGAACCCTCCTCTTCACAAATGAAAACCGTACTCATAGTTCAGTGTACTGTGGGTCAAGCTACACTAGCATGCTGTGCGAGGACGATCTTTCTGTCAGAAATGGCATACTACCATGCTGCGCGAGGGGGATCTTTGTCGTGTCAGAAAAGATTATCGTCAATCGTATAAGAACCAGTATGAATGGACAATTACTATGCATACAGCATGACCAGTACACCGTTAAAGGGAGCGTAACCTCACTCAATGGTCTCTTCGACGCGCAATGCTATCGCGTTGTTAGAGAACAGAGAAATAGTGTGCACAATGAAGAGACCATTGAGAGAGGTAACTCTACCTTTAAGGAGTGCTCACGAGGCCGTAAGCATAATCAGGGAGCTGATACAAGAGCAAGAAGCGACGACTAGTGCATGTTTTTAAATTTTAGCGTTCATACAGAATCAGACGTAAGGAAAAGTAGGGATAGAAGGATGAGAGAGAGAGAGAAAGAGACATGGTCGGAGCAGGGGATAGAGAGAGAGAGCAGGTACAGTATGCTGAAGAGGTGAAAAGTGATACGGTAAGAAGCTATTAGCCCAATGCAGTAAAAATCTAGCGCTGTTAGTCATAAATAGATACGATATAGATAAGGAAGTAGCTGATATAGGTAATAAAATCTAGAAGATACCGGAACTGAAAAAAAAAACTTAACCTTCCTGTATCTTTTTTAAGATTTGAGTGATCGATTAGATAAATATTATAAATCTACAGTAATCCATTAATTGTTGTGAAATCCCCTTGTCTAGATACCGTAGTCAGATATCTTTATCAATCACTAATCACTTCTGATTAATTTATCTCTCCTTCTCCCTCTTGATCTCTCTCCTATCCCATTCTGAGTAGAGATCGTGCGCGTCACAAGAGAGGGAAAGCCCAAGAAATCGAAGGGCTAAAGATAGAAAGACGAACGCCAAAGAGAAATGAGATAATGCAATAATGACATACGATTAGTGAAGGATAAAGTATGCGATATTCAACGAAAATTTATGCATAAAAAGCGCACGTGTCTTTATCTGATTTTGTAATATACGGTAAGGAACAAGACGTGAGAGCATAATTAATGAAGATATAGCTAATATTATGATCAACAGAAACTAAACAATAGAAGTAATAGTAATAGTAATAAAAATAAAATATATGAATAAATAAATAAAATAAAACACTAACCATGGCCTGCTCGATCTTGCTATCGATCGCTACCATCTGCGTGGAGCTTCCCGTATTGCTGGCTGCTAAACCGCCTCCGCCAGAGGAACTGCTGCAAAATCAACGTTCTTATAAACAGAAAGTTCAAAGATCAATTTTTAAGCCCCGCCCACTTTCAACTAATGAATAATCGTCGCATTATTTTGAGATTGTGAAAATACACCAAACCGCACACCACGTTTTGGGGAAAAGTCGCCACGGCATCCCGTTTTTCCCCGCTATTCCCATCTCTCTTGCATTCTGAACTAACGTCCACTTTCAAGTCCCAATCCCCGGTCCTACATTGCTTACAATCATCCTACATTGCCCACAAGCATCCTACATTGCTTACAAGCAGTGGTTCTTGCGGCAGCTGGCGGGCGACCGGAACGGCGAGGACGACATCAGCCGGGGCGAGGGCAGGGGACTGATGGAGCATGAGGGCGAGAGGTGCGATGGTGAGTGAAGACCTCCCGATGAGGGAACGGACAGGAGGTTTCGCGAGGGCGAACATGATCGCAGAGGTCCGAGCGGACCCGATAGTGGGAAACGATAGTGATGGTGAGGGTGAAGACCAGAGGATGATGAGGAAATCAGCATATTCAGGGATTTGGGAACTTAGGAACTTATATGACTTAGAATCACAGTCGTGAAGGTAAGTGACTAGGGTCACAGTCGTTGGTTGCTTAGGCTAGGAGACTTAGGGATAAGGTGACTTAGGGATAAGGTCGGCGACTTAGGGGCTTAGGCTTAGGCTTAGGGGGCGTAAGGTCGGAGAGACTTAGCGAGTGTAGCGACTCGCGTACCCGCTGAGACGTCCACCCCGCTACCCCATCTCGCTATATTAAGGGGGAAGACGGTGGTCAGAGATAGAGGCAGAGACACTCCTTGATTGGTGTAGTCTCTCTCTCTCTCCCTCTGCCTCTGCCTCTCCCTCTCCTTCTCTCCTCCCCCTCTCCCTCCCTCTCTCCTACCACTTACTATAGATAGATACACCGTGCACGTGATAACGTTTCTCTATCACCTATTCATTAGGGACCGCCCCCAACACAAGAGGGAGAGGGGGAGGGAGAGAGAGGGAGAGGGAGAGGGAGAGAGAGGGGGAGGGGGGCTGAGAGGGAGAGGGAGGGTAGAGGGAGAGGGAGAAGGAGACCAAGAGGGAGAGATAGAAGGTTTATAGAACCTCAATCAGATGTGACGAGAACGTGATATGGTCGGAGTTGTTTGGAACCTCTAAAGTGAGTTAAGTGATGATGATTCGATTGTTAACTGTCTAATGAGAACTGAACTGGAGTAGATCACGAGCGGAGAGAAGATCGAAAGATTATTGATCAACATTGATCAGTTGTTGATCAATATCGACTCGTATTTAATCTTTTGATGAACATATAGTAGTTGAATCGGCCTACTTTCACGAATTATTATGTATTCAAACATGGAAAAGTGTATAATTATTTTGAATCAATTATTAAGTTTTAGAATAGAATATCACTAAAACAATAGTATTACTCAGATTATTTAATAGATCTATGAAACATAGATGAAACGGTCAGCTATGTCAACTATAGTAATTCAAGTGAAAAAAATACTGTCAATAAGTAAATATATGTACATCACTTAAACCGCAACTGAAAGTCCAACATAAAGCAAACCCAGAGCTAATTTCATTCTCAGCTCTGGCAACACTAGACAAAGAAAGCGAGAGAACGCGGAGAGTTTAAAATTAGCTTGGGGTGTTCTTTCAGGTTTTAAGTCACCAACTCACACCTACACGGTCATCTTTCTCGTTCTGCATATCACGCGCACAGGAGGTATCGACGATGTCGAATGCGCTCGGTTCGGTCGAGTTATGATGGCATGACGCGGTAGGATATCCGGAGACATGATACGGTAGGGCGACCGGATTACGGTACCTTGATGGACGGAGTACGGTAAGACTACAGCAACAGCCGGGGTGATTGGATTACTGTAGATGCAGAACTATCAGAAGCAACGGTATTGTAGGATTGACGACAAAATGGACCGAGGCGTCGCAAAAATATGAATGTTTATGTCGATTTTAGTCTTATCAGTATGAATTCTCGCTGTCCCGTGGGACGGATCAGTTCTTATCAAGTTATCGACAAAGGATCACTGCGATGAAAAAGTGCACTACGATGAGGAAGAAAAAGAGCCTGATCACGGGGAAATCCCTTTGATCTTTGAAATGTAGATCAATATGTTTCGAAGACGCGAGGTTTGCCATCACTTTAGTATTCACAGAGTAGTCTCTCATTTGGAATACTCTTTAGTTTATCTGAGAAAGATAACGTGTGAGAGAAAAATGTGTGGTATGCGGGCTATGATAGCTTCAATTGAGAACGTAAGGCACTCTAGATCTATACCAGACATTACTAAAGTATTCTGGGAATATTGCGTTTAAAGGCATGATCCAAGTTAATTTTACTCTCTCGCAGATAAAGATAGCGAGAGAGAGAGAGAGAGAGTGGCCAGAGAGAGAGCAGAGTTTAAAATTAGCTCGGTGTGTTTTAAGTGACCGTAGACATGTGCCAGTTCTCAACTTGATCCCAACGGCATTCATTTAGATGACGCGTGACACATTTTGAGGAATTTTCCGCTTTAGCGCTAATCTTCAATACGAGTACTATTGTTCGTATAAAATGTACTTGCATAATTGCATTGCTACTGCTGCTAAACGGAGGAAGAACTATCGATAAACTCCCCACTCTTTCCTCCTTTCCTTCCTCGCTCTCTCTGATCTACCTACTCTCTCACTGGTGCTATCTCTCTAAACATAGAAATTCATTGTGGCAGTCGTTGGCTACTCTCGTACCAAATAAACAAGTGTATTTTATACGGTCAATATTAAGCAATTGTTATGTTATACCCGATGTCATGATTAAATTACCAATGTCACTAACAAGTATCACTATATCTAGGATATTTCACTACTCTACCAATGACAAATGGTGTCAATTAAGTGACAAGTAACCACAGTTTCGCAATATTGTCAATGATATCATCATTGTTTGTTTTCAACAGCAACCCTTACAAGTGATGTTCTTTTGAGGAACACTGATCATTTCATATAGATTACTCTGTGATAGTGGCTAATATAATAATAATAATGGATATTATATTATTATATCTACTGCTTACAGCCTTCTCGCGAACTATCATAGAAAAGAGAGCAATTCCATTCAAATCTCATATAAAAATTTAAATGTTAAAATCGTCCTTGTCATGCTTTTCTTACCGGAAAATTTCGTGCGAAAAGAGAGGCAGACACGCTCGTACGCTCATCGGATTAGATTTCTGTAGTGAGGAAGGGTCAGAGAGGTCGAAGATCAAAGATCAAAGATCAAAGATCAAAACACGCGAGGAGATGCAATAAGTCCACGGTGAACAAAGAACAATATGTTGAATAAATATCATAATAAAGTCAAATTTGTTAGTGTCTAAAAATCATGAGAAGTAGACTACTTCATACACCACTCTAGCGAAGTCAAAACTTAGAATGTGGTTCGGTGACTCCGCTGGGGCACTAGATATTCAAGTACAGTAGTTTTCCCATGAAATAATCAGGCCGAGGTATACTATGACATGCACAGAATACATAAATCATATCAGAATATGAGATAGGAAGAAGCCTGGGAAAGAGTGGGCATAGAGAGACAAATGTCGCACGCAACATACTCAAAAATCCTCAGTCCAAGTGAGAGAAATCGAAGAGGTCAAAAGACTCAGCGAGATCAAGTGAACAAAAATGAGATTTCAGAGATCACTCAGTTATGAGTGTCTAATTACTGAACTTACTAATTTTAATCTGTATTTAAAAAAAATGCTTTTCAGATCACACACAAGTTCATGGTTTATTTTCTATTAGACATAATGAAGAGGTGATGCTACTTTCAAAGGAGGCGAAAAGACAAGAAAACCGAAGAAAAGTCATTTCGTTTTATGCATTTTTCATAATATAAACAAATTCGTTTTGTTTATTTGCTCAAATTTTGACATTGCCTATAAGCTGAAATCAAGCGCTGAGGAGATCGCTTCCTCATCAACGGTAAATGAATAAAAAACTTTGCTACGCGTCTAAAAAGGCAACGATATTGTGAGAGAGTTAGCCTAGGGGCATTATTCATTTATGAGGTATTTTCGTATGATATTAGCTGTTTTTCTCTCTCGCCACTCAACCCATTCTCAGATTGTTATTGCTGTCCGCCACAACTGTAGTGCGAAGAAACTCGTGCTAGACGAATTATTAGCAAAGAGAGAGGGGGATATGGGAGAGGGAGAGGGTGAGGGGAAGAGGGAGAAAAGCAGAGGGAGGGATTTTCTTGTTTTCGTGAAGGCGATCGACGTCATTGTGCATAAGGATTCGGATGGACTACAATTATGCGAAGAAAGAGAGTGCCCATCACATGTTTTTTTTTCTAAGTGAAAGGATTCGAAGAACCAAAACAAGAAGAAGAAGACAGAGATCTTTACTATGCCTGATTACTGGCTTTCTATCACTTAGCCACTTTCCGACGGACAAAAAGCGACGGTTACAGTAGCCCAGAGTGTAGTAGCTTTAGGATTAGATTCAAAACAATATCGATAGTTGTGTTATTTCGCTGGGAAAAAGAAATTTAACGGCCCGTAAAACGCGCAAATTCAAAGCCAATTTCGTGGAAATCTCGACAAAATTCACGAGACAACCCCAGGCGGGATTATGCTCGGGCAAGTGCAGAGTACCTTATTTAATTTCACAGGAAGTTGGAGCTATGGCTGTTGTAAGAACGGAAGGCACGCCTATCGTATAAAAAACGAGTACCGAGTACATTCCTCAGCAAAAAGTGTCGACCAAAACACGCTCTGTGGAATGTGTTTGGCGGAAAGATTGGTTTGTACTAACAATTAGGGCTAATATTGCGCGGTTAACAGTAACGTCACTTCGGTGCAAGATCAGTACAATTTGCTCTGGTATTTTGCCACTTAAAGTCTACTTAAACTTTCCCACTTTAAGTAGACTTTAAGTAAACTTAAAGTGAGACGTAAGTCTACTTAAAGTGGTGTGGTATACTGTAATGCATTTCGTCAAATGTTCTTTCACTTAAAGTTTACTTAAAGTCTACTTAAAGTCTGTGACGTAGTTTAAGTAGACTTTAAGTGGCAAAATACCAGAGTGAGGACGCAGTTGATGGAAGGGAAAGAGCGAGAAACTAGCCAACCTAAATTGAAACTCTCTGCTCTGGCCACACTCTCTCGCTTTCTTTGTCTACGAGATAGTATTGCCAATAATTAGCTTAGGTGTGCCTTTAAAGGGAAAGAGCGAGAAACTAGAGCGAGAATTGAAGTAGACTTTGAACCAAAGACTACTTCAATTACTGGACAATTAGGGGAAGATGGCCACGAAAAGAAAAGAAAAAAGTGTGCAAAACAAGGAGATTTTTTCACTGAAGTTCTTTTCCTTTCGGGACTTTGGAACACCGACTTAGTTTTTTTCTAAAGCCTCAAATTGGAAAGAGATCTCTCTGTGACAGAGATCAGAGAAATAGTGTGTGATTTGAAGAGAGTGCAGAAGAGAGAATATAGAGAGTTCTATTTTATTAAAATGCGCAAATTTAATTGGCATCACATTAACTTTAAGTGATCGTTTAATCAAAGATAGGAAATAAAGGGAAATTGTCGAGTTTCCAGGTGGTAAGAAAGCACCTGGACACCCGAACGCGAAAAAGGTGCGGCAATTGAAATTCCAACTTTTCAGCTGCGATTTTCCAGTTTCTATGCAAATATCAAAAGAGATTTAAATTTGAATTCCAGGATTTTTTCTAGTTCTGAATTACATCTTCTTTGATTTCGAAAAAAAAAACATAAGAGGAAAACAGGACTCTGAATTTTAATGCCCGCTAATTCAGTTAGACTCCCAGTTTTTCATTATATTATATTTCATACATTTTTTCTTATAATATAAATACAGTATCAAAGTAAACCTTACAATGTGCCTTACGGTGTTAAAGTTTTTAAGAGTAATAAGGAACTAAGATAATATCATAGTTGAAACTAGAAGCAGTCTGGCGAAGAAGTGTCCGGGACAAGGAAGAGGAGACTGCGACAGCTTTATTTGAAGTGAGAAAAGAATAGAAAGAGACGAGTGAAGGGAAGAAATCGGAGATTCGATAAAGGCTGAAAGACGACTGCAAAGTGCAGAGAGGCGAAGCCTCAGGGAGAACACAATTTGAGGGATAGATTGAGGCAGAGGGAGAGAGAGGGAGAGAGAGAGAGAGAGAGAGAGAGAGAGGGGGGGGAGAGGGAGAGGGAGACGGATAGATAAAGGGAGAGGTAGAGGGAGATAAACCAGCAAAACAAATCCTGCCAGACAGACTCCGTGTTGTGGCCGATAACCCACGTGAGGGCCAGTCAGTCCTATTAGAGCCAGAGGGCCAGAGACCACGAAGATAAGACCAAAACAACACGATAAAGTCCCCCAGAGAGTTCCTAGAACACGAGGGTCGTTTGAGAAAACACTAGAAAGAGTGAAAAGATGAAGACAGAAGACGATAAGAGATTTGAAGGATCAGACTGACAAATATTGAAATTCAGATTTACATATTTTTATTTATTTACATATATTTATTTACATATTTATTTATATTTACAATTTACATAGTCGACCACACCATAATCGCCGTGATCATAAATATTGCAGAGGCAGGTCAACTAACGATAAGAAAATAGCGGGATATGGTAAGAATAGTTACAGTATGCCTAAAATTTTAATGTGTTTCTTTTCTTTTGCATGTAGCAAAACAATGAGATCTGTCTATACGAGCTCACTAATTCATTGCAAGGAACTTTGAGCAGTGATTTATCACTAGTTAATTAACTTTTTAAACTAATTTTTTTTGTTAAACACTACTAAAAAGAATAACTGAAAGAAAATGAAGTCCAGTGTGGTCTCTGAAAAGTCCACATATGAGAGAGTAGAGAAAATGAATGAAATATGTCTCTCACACTCCCTCCCTCTCCCTCTCTCTCTCCCTCTCTCTCTCTCACTCTCCCTCTCTCTCCCTCTCTCCCTCTCTCTGTCTCCCTCTCCCTCTCCCTCTCCCCTCTTCCTCTCTCCCTCTCCCACTCTCTCACGAAAAAATGGACGATGAGGACGTGCCGTAGAGAGGGAGAGCAAAATGAATCGATACGATGATGCCTCGGGCTTCCTACCCTCTCTACCTCTAAACTCTAAACATAGGGATGATGTAGGAGAGAGAGAGAGAGAGAGAGAGAGAGAGAGAGAGAGAGAGAGAGAGAGAAAGAGGGAGAGGGAGAGGGAGAGGGAGAGGGAGAGAAGGAGAGAGAGAGTGAGAGAGAGGGAGAAGGAGAGGGAGATAGAGGTAGAGAGGGAGGGAGAGAGAGAGAGAGGTAGAGAGGGAGAGAGGGAGAGGTAGAGAGGGAGAGGGAGAGAGAGGGGTAGAGAGGGAGAGAGGGAGAGAGGGAGAGGTAGAGAGAGGGAGAGGTAGATAGAGAGGGAGAGAGAAGCTTTGTATGGGTGGTAGATGATGGATTGCGGGATGTTTCGCATGTGAGAATGAAGATGAAGAAGGAAACCTGAGGCTTCCTCTCCATCGTTATAATTGGGACAAGACGTATGTCTTCATAAAATAGCAATAGTAATAATAATAATAATTCCCTTAAATTGAAAACAACGAGGGATGTGATAGATATAGAATATTGGTTAGTAGTTTATGTGATTAAATTTATGGTTTCCGACCAAAACATCACATTTCTTCATATGTTTTAGACGTAGCGGCCGAAACACCATACGGCACATTTCTAGTTAACTTATTTAATCAGAAAATTTATATTTAAAATGCATGCATACTTATTCTTGTACATCTATTATTAATATTAATTTAATTGCACAGCGTTTCTACCTACGACACTAGCAGAAGTTGTCATTTTTGGCAACTTGTAAAATATTATGATTTAGTTAATTTCCATAATTTACATGATATTCCTATTCAAAGTTCGCATTAACTATTGGCTAAATAACTATGATTCGACGATTTGCATTTATTGGAAAATGAAACAAATGATGATCAACAAATCTCTTTTAAAGGCACACCCCAAGCTAATTTGAAACTCTCCGCTCTGGCAATACTCTCTCACTTTCTTTGTTTGCGAGAGAGTATTGCCAATGCGGAGGGTAAAATTAGCATGGGGTATTCCTTTAACAACTGACGTTTCAGAAATAAAAAAATTTAAAAAAATAATGGAAAGAACATGATTGAAAAATGCAATTTTGGGAAACGGTAAATAAATATGAAGCAGATTATAAGGAATCAGGCAAATGTACTATATTAATATTATAATATAAAAAAAAAGGTTTTTCGTCCAAGGATTCAAGAAAACGACACAAGGAATGAATAATTAATCAGAGAACAGTGAGAAAGTAGCGCGACATAGATCTACGTTGAGCTGTTTTCTAGAACAGAATGGGAAGTGAGATAGAGCGAATTATATGGTGTTTAGAGCAGCGAAAGGTGTGAAAAGGGAAAGAGCGGAGAGGAGAGAAGAGTTCTGGAAAGTTCTATCTATACTTCGCTACTTTTGAACAAAGAGTAAGAAGACGAAAGAAACTGCGTTATGGCAGATTTGTTTTTCAAGAAAAAAAGGAATAAATCAGAGGTTTTGAGTCTTTCCTAGAAACAAAACATAGAATACTTCATGCGTGAAAAAGAGATAAATGTGAACATTTCGTGAAGATGTTGCTAATAGTTTGAACAAGGACCACACCAATTTGAGTATTGATCGTGCGGTGGACTGAACTAAAGCAAAGCAAATTAAAATAGAGTGTTTCAAGTTAACACATAGTACTTCAAGTCCTAGCAGGATTGTATAATAAGTGACTATAGTAAGGAGCTTACTATTAGGGAGCATTTGAGGAAGTAAATAAAGCAGTAAAATATTCGATTAACATAATGATCAAGGTTGAAGGCAACAACAAATCGTATAGTCAACACCACTAGAACGAATTACCTAACTGACAGTATTTGATCTTTGATCTTCTATCTTCAAACTTAAGATATCCTCTAAAGTAATTCAAACAAGCGAACATCACTGACATTTAGGAATCACAGACTTTTATCAAACACTACATTCGGATATTTGACATCAGGAGAGTGTAGATTGAAAAAGAGACTGCCAAGGAGAGAAACCATTGACATATTTTTGCCCAGATCGTCGATCAATCAAAGAACACGGCTTATGAAGCCCTACGACGCAAAGTCGTACCATAGCTTGACTTTCAGCGCGTAAACAAGAACATAAATATTCGTATTAAGTCGTTTTGATGAATGAGCTCTTATATGGGGAAATGTAGCCCAAGCTTATGGGATCTCTGTGCGTACAATATTATCGACAACTATATACATAAATAATATGTAATAAATAAATAAACAGGATAGTGTGCTCACTGATTCTGTCTAAAAACGCTACCTCTGTACAGCTTGTAATTGACCCTATGTATTTCATCATAGAATAATTTTAAAAATAATGAAACGAAGTGACAATTTCAGGCCAGAAACTATGAAAAAGGCGTAATAATAGTGATAATAATATTATTTATACACGTCAAGCGATCATGGAACGAGTAAAGTCTAGTCCAAAATACAAAAGCCATAAGAAAGGGCAAGAAGAGTTCAGCATCAACCTGTATAACAGCTGATTGCAATAAACGCTGGCTACGTCACAAATATTTCAAGGAACAAACCGACCCCGAGGATAATGGTGCATCGTAAAGGTAGAAAATGAAGAGGTAGAGAAATAAGGAGAGGAAGAGAGAGAGGTAAAGAAATAAGGAGAAGTAGAGAAATAAGGAGAGGTAGAGAAAAAGGTAGAGGGAGACGAAACTTAGACAGGTTTACTCGCAATAATACTGACTCATTAGGAAAGATAAAAGAGGAAGAGATTACGTTTCATTTCAAGGTGATAGACACTTTGTTTACGCATTGAACGTGTGATTCCTGTCGTTGCATCGTTGGAGGGGGAGAGGGAGAGGGAGAGGGAGAGGGAGAGGGAGAGGGAGAGAGAGAGAGAGAGAGAGAGAGAGAGAGAGAGAGAGAGAGAGAGAGAGAGGCAGAGAGGGATGAGAGAGAGATGGAGAAGCGAGAGAGAAATAAAGGTGTTTAATAATAGAATAGCATCAAAGGTGAACGATGGGATAAGGGCTAATATTGCTTATCTTTTAGGCTGGTTTTGTGATCTTTTTCAAGTAACACCTAGATGGTCCCTAGTCCAGTAAGACAGACCTACCTTCAAAATTTTGAATTTTATGACTTTACAAACGCAGAATAGGAAAGAAATGCCGGTTGCATTCAAATTTCGCTGAAAGGCACACCCCGAGCAAATTGTACTCCCCGCTCTTACAACGCGCTCTCGTAGACAAAGAAATCGACGAACATTGTCAGAGCGGAGAGTTTCAAATTATCTAGGGGTGTGTCTTTAAAATGCCTTATTTTCGTATCACCACGGATATCATGAGATAATACAGCGATTTGCTAGTGCAACAACATTTATTCGCCGAACAAATCGTGCCGGAAGGAAACCGTGATGGATTGTACATTCGCACCAGTCTGCGCTCTCCTCATTTCACACACTCTCTCGCTCTTCTCTAGCCACAAGTGATCACTGATCGTTCACTTTAGTCTCTTATTGTTAGACGTGACGACCGAAACACCATAAGGCACGTAAGAAATTTTTTTTTTTTATAACTTTACCTAATCTTACATGCGCAAGTTAACCTATATTTGTAAATTTTAATTAACATAAAATTAATTAGATTAATGGATATTTGGTCCATCGTTGAAATCGTCGGTTCCTATACGCTCTCAAGCCAGACATTGTATATGACGTAATTTGTGTGGAAAAGGAATCATTGAGAGAGAGCGCCTTTGGTGGTACAAACATCGTTAATTCTATTTGGCGTAAATCAAATGATGAAATTATCGATGCGCAAGTTCCTACGGGATCAATACTTAAAACCAAAACTAGCACCTCCTGTCCAGTATCAGAGTGATCGAATCCAGAATGCCTACCAAGCCGAATAAGTATCTCATAAGGCGAGAAGATCGAGAAATTTGAAACTATTCATCGAAATTTCACCCCTGATCAGAGGTTAATCTTGATAAATGTGTCTAAACTGAACAAAAAACATTAACCAAGTAAGTAAGTGATTACGTGACACCCATTGATATTATGTGTGACGGTATGGTATCGGCCGATCTCCCACTGTCAATCAGCCGATATCCGCCCAATTGATTCACAGAAACATATGGCACGTTAAAGGGAGCGTTACCTCTCTCAATGGCCTCTTCATTGCGCACACTATTTCTATGTTCTCTAACAACGACAAAGCATTGCGCGTCGAAGAGACCATTCAGTTAGGTTACGCCCCCTTTAATACAGATCCGGTGACCCACCGCATAGTTGATCTAATATGAAACCACCGTCCGCTCTGGAAATATTCTATCGCAGAAAAAAAGAAAGCGAAAGAGCTTTGTCAGAGCGGTGAGTCAAATTAGTTTTTCTTAAAGGGAGCGTTACCTCACTCAATGGTCTCTTCGACGCGCAATACTCTCTCGTTGTTAGAGAACAGAGAAATAGTGTGCGCAATGAAGAGACCATTGAGTGAGGTTACGCTCCCTTTAAAGTAACTGTAATCATGGCCAAGCTTTGTCACAGACAATGTAAATGATATTTTTTGAAAGAAATGTAGAAGTTAATTACCATCACTTAGATGTGATTGCCTAAAGAAAGACACTGAAACATAACTAACAATAGACTCTAGGTGAAAGTAGAAACTTTAAAATGGATTGGAAATGGTGAAGTAAGGTATGGTCAGAGACGGAGAGAATAACCGAAAGAGTGATAGCTGCTTATCAAAGAGGCTTATCACCGATGACAATCAGTTACCAAACAGAAAATTCAAAGAATAAAGAGAAAACACAGCTGATCGTCGTCACTTTTAATTGTTGAGCAAATGAGAGGAGCAGTCCAATTTGTGCAGGGGGGGGGGTGGATAAACACTTTTACGATGAAAACAATTGTAATCATTCAAAATCACTTTGCCGAAGAAGAAGAACCAGCGCAGAGATGCTTCAGAGATCAACGATCCCCGGAAATCAGTGATTTCTTCTTTAAGGAGAGCACTGTCTCTTCATATCGCGAGAGCGCGTAGACTTAGATAAGGATCCAAACCATGGACATCGTCAGAACCGAAACCCTAGACACCGGTAAGGACCAATACTTCGTAAAAGACCGAAACCGTAGACATCTTTAATACCCGAAACCAATGATATCGGATTTTCCAGACCACAACTTGACTAGAGTTAGAGAATGTAGAAAAAGGGGATACGAAGAAGCATTTTTTCTTACAATACATAACCTAGGGTTTATGTCCCTAAAATGTATGATTATGAACATTTACGTGGAGACAAGAGACTAATCAGAGAGCAAGAAGGAGAACAGGAAGGGAGTAAGAAGATGTTCCATAACAACTGAAAGAAATTGTAATGACCATCAACCCTACTTCTCTCCCTCTCCCTCTCCTTTTCTATCTCTCCCTCTCCCTCGTCAGTAACAGCTAAAGAGGTGTTCAAACCATAGAAGATCAAAATCTCAAGATCAGAGATCAAGACAACCAGGGGCTCTAGTATCACCTTTCCTCTCATATTTCTTTTCTCTAAAGATCGCCACGTTCTCTTTAAGTTATCATTCGAGTTTGTGTTAAAATCAGTAGAGTGATCTTTAGTTTAGACGAGAGGGAGAGGGAGAAATAGGGAGAGAGAGGGAGGGAGAGAGAGGGTGAGGGAGAGGGAGAGGGAGGCAGAGGGAGAGGGAGAAATATCGATTGATTAAACGAAACTTGCTTCGGGGCATGGCAAACACTAGACGCGGAAACAGTCTGGGCAGTCTGTGTCAATATTTGCCATTTTTTGAGCTGATAAAGTCGTTTCATTGATTTTTTTGCGTGCGTGACATATTTGATTGGGAGACATCAACAGCGTATTTACTTTGATGATTTTAAAAATTTTGAAATTATGGTTTATGTGCGATCAAATCTAGATCCACCGCAAAAATAGTCTACGTATTCAATACTCGTGATTTCAAGTACAATTTTTTAGTTCGTCATCTAAAATTTTATTTTAAAAGAATGAAGAGATAAGAAGATGATGCAGTAGAGTGGGTGAAACGAAGGTAGTATTCTCTGTTTTAAGTTTCTTTTGCCGACTTTTCATCAACTATTCGGGGTTAATCCTCTATTCCCTAGTCCACGTTATGTAGTCCTTCTACAAAGCCACTTGTTGAGCAGAGGATAAATTGCAAAAGTAAATTAGGAATAGTGTTCTCTCTGTCCCTCTTTCGTCCTCTGAGATGACTTCATTATTGAATGTACCAATTGGCCAAAGTACCTCTCCCCACCCTTTCTCCCTCTCTCTCTCTCTCTCTCTCTCTCTCTCTCTCTCTCTCTCTCTCTCTCTCTCTCTCTCTCTCTCTCTCTCTCTCTCTCTCTCTCTCTCTCTTACTCACTCTCTCCCTTCCCTCACTCTCTCAGGTCCGAACATTGGCCAACTGAAACTCTCAGTGGATTTGAAAATATTGACGTCAGAATGTTTTGGGCAAGCCAACAGCCGTGCTTATATTTTGAAATCGACATCTGCCCTACTCTCCGCTCTGACAGCACTCTATCGTTGACAAAGAAAACGAGAGAATGTGGCCAGATCGGAGAGTTTCGAATTGGATGTTTTAAATTTACTCTTGAGCCCGCACAAAGTGTGCAACATCAACTGTCGTGGGTCGAAATGACGGGAAAAAAAGGAAATTAGAAACGACTACTCAACTACTCCAAAGTGATTCAATGCTTAGTTGATCTTGATAAAGAGTGTTTCACTGTAACCACCAAAGATTGCAGAGTAACTAACATAGAATGTCTCTTCCTTTTCGTATCTGCTGATCAATGAGAAATCAATCGTTAAACATGGAGTAAACTACATTTCTAACGAGATTAGAGGAACGTCAAGGTAGGGCCTCTTAATATCACACACTATTTCTCCGTACTCTTTCGGCGAGAGAGTATTATTGTTGAAACGATAATTGCCCTCATTTCACGTGAACTTTGCGCTAGAGTGATCAAAAATGCGCTAAACAACGTAAGTCCCTGAGTACTCAATGATAGAGATCACTAAAGCACCCTTAATCTCGTTTGCTGAGGTGACGTAAGGTTCCGAGTGATTGAAGACATCGGAACACAGCACAGCTGACTCTACCGATGTTTGTTCGGGGGGGGGGGGGGAGATGGAGCGAAGAGGGAGAGAGAAAGATAGAGAGAGAGAGAAGAAGGAGAGAGCGAGAGAGAGAGAGGAGGAGGAGAGGAAGAGAGAGAGAGGGAGAGAAGAGGCTGGGGGGAGAAATAGGCAGAAGGTAAGGTTCAGAGTTGTCATTGATGAGAAGTGATGGGTAAAGAGATAAATATACAAGGTCCCGATAATAAGATGCTATTGATTGTTAACTGATTGAAACAAGATAATGCATGTGATGTCATTAAACGTAGATAGGATTTTTTTCGTTTACTGTTTGCTAATGATCACCCCCCCCCCCCCAATATAGTGTAGTGCTGCTTATGGAATGGGCCGACTGGCTTCTCTCTTTAAAGCCCAACCTCTCCCCCCCAAGCTCATTTTACTCCCGCTCTGACCACGCTCTCTCGCAGAAAGATATCGAGAAAGTAAGACCAGAATGCACAGTTTTGAATTAGGTCGACGCGTGCCTTTAAGACAGGCTATATTATCATAATCTGTAGATTAATATGAACGGTTGGTGACGGTCCGTTCAAAGACAATCACCGCACCCACAAAGACAACAGGAAATAGAATCATAGGGAACAAAAGAACGAAAACAAAGAGAGAGAAATAGATCAGGACGCTTTTGTCTGAAAATCACCACAAAATTCAACAAACAACACCTTCATTGAAAACAACGATTAATAAACTGTTATCGAAGATTACCGAGATAAGAGCAATCGTTTCCAGAACTACGGTATTCCCATTTTCATCATACCGTATCCCTAACACATGCATATTATGACCCCAAACTCCCATAATAGTAAGATGTACCGTATCCCTACCGTAATCTCGGCTACCGTACCCCTGGCTCACCTCTTCTGTATTCTCCTCTCTCCAAATATTGGCTGTAGTCGTAGCTCGGCACCCGGATTCGACGTCACCACCATCCTCTCCTTGACATCGTCCCATTCGCACACGACTATCAACGGCGTCTTCATCGGCGACGCTGGCGCGCCGCCGGTGCCCTTGGGCGCCAGTGCTGGCGCACTCGTGGCGCCGAACGTGGTTACGGTAGGTGTGTTGGGCGGCGTGGTGAAGTCGATGGTAGAGGCGATGCTGGTGACGCTCTCCTTGCGCGCCACCACATCGGCGTCGGCGTCGGCGGTTGCGGGCGCCGATGTGGTGAGTGCCGAAGGCGCGATCCGCACCGTTTTTGCAGGAGCAACTGATATGTGTGATTGGTTGAAGGCGCACGAGCGGTGTGGGATGATGGGGAGAAAGAGTTTGTGTGTGTGTAGATAAAGGATGATGAAGGGCGTGGACTCAGGCCGGAGGAGGGAAACAGAGAGGGAGATGGAGAGAGAGAAGGAGAGGGAGGGAGGGAGAGAGAGAGAGGAAGAGGGAGGGGAGAGGCAGAGAGAGGGAGAGGGAGGGGAGAGAGAGATAGGAAGAGAGGGAGAAAGATAGAGAGAGAAAGGGGGGGGGAGGGACGGGGAGACAAAGAGGGAGAGGGAGAGAAATAGACAGAGAGAGAAGAAAAACACAGGTGTAGAGAGAAAAAGCAACAATGTGCGTGAGCCTCGAATGTTTTAGTTTATTTTCTTCCCTGACTTTAGCTATATCATGCTCTTCTCTTGTCTAAACTCTCCGTTACAACTCTATCCCTCCCTATCTCTCTCCTTCTCTCTCTCTCCCTCTCCCTCCCTATCTCTCTCCCTCTCTCTCTCTCCCTCTCTCTCTCCCTCTCCTTCCATATCTCTCTCCCTCTCTCTTCTCTCCCTCTCCCTTGCATCTCATAGCTGTCCAAACTACCTTCACTCTTCTCATTTCTTCTACAAGTTTATCACTTTTGTTTGACTCGGGAGCAGTTGCTCGGGTGGAGAAGTGGTATTGAGGGGGGGGGGGAAGGGATAGGTAACGAGGGGAGAGAGGGGAGAGAAAGGGAGGAGAGTGGATAGAGAAAGGAGTAGATCTGGATAGAAATAGAGAGGGAGAGATTGCTAGAAGAGAGGGAGAGAGGTAGAGAAGGAGGCGAAGAGGGGCGAGAGAGGTAGGAGAGAGATAAAGAGAGAGTGAGAGAGGGAGGATAGAGAGAGAGAGGGAGAGATGAGTGAGAGACATGAAATGAGAGATATTCAGCTGATCTATCATGAAAAACAGAGATAGCTGACGGATCAGACAGGAACGCGCAGATATTCATGCATGAGATATGTCTAGTCCTCTATTTCTCTCTCTCCTCTCTCTCTCCTTCTCTCTCCCTCTCTCTCTCCCTCTCTCTCATCTCTCTCTCTATCTCTCCCCTCTCTCTCTATATCTCTCTCTATCTCTCTCCCTCTCTCTCGCTCTCTCTCTCTCTTTCTCTCTCTCCCTCTCTCTCCTCCGTCTCTCCCTCTCTCCTTCTCTCTCTCCTTCTCTCTCTCTCCCTCACTCTTCTTCCCTCCCTCCCTCTCCCTTCCCCTCCTCAAACTCTCTCCTCTCTCTAACACTTCCTCTTTTTTCGCCCTTTCTCGCGTCCGCAGTTTCATGTCGAGTACTTAATTCTGCATTTTTCAGCACAAGAAAACGAAAGATAGGGAGGATATAGGCAGGGGAATGCGGCATGTATAAACATATTCGCTCCACATTACCCTTTGTTCTCCTCCTCCATCTCCCTCTCTCTCTCCCTCTCCCTCTCGCCTCTCTCTCCCTCGCTTCCTCTCCCTTTCGTCTCTCTCCCTCTCCCTCTCGTCTCGTCTCTCACTCCCTCTCGTCTCTCTCCCTCTCCCTCTCGCCTCTCTCTCCCCCCTCTCCCTCTCCCTCTCGTCTCTCTCTCTCCCCGTCTCTCCCTCTCCCTCTCGCCTCTCTCTCCCTATCTCTATCCCTCTCTCCCTTTCCCTCTCTCCTTCTCCCTCTCCCTCTCTCACCCTCTATCCTCCTTCACCCTTATCCCTAGACAAAATATTCGGAACGCTCGGGGTAGAATTATTTCAACGTGAAAGTGTCTCACTTCCTGTGCGTTCCATAGAGGAACGCAATCGTGAAGAAAAACGGAACGGAAAATACCCGATGCCTACTGCTTTATTTATGTTTTCCTTGTGCGATGCAGGAAAATATTTTTACAGGAACACTACGCGAGATAATTAGAGCCACTCCTCTCCATTCTCATTGTAGACGGTTGTTAAAAACAATTTGGCTAACATAAGCCTTCTAGAATTATGGGAACTATACAGTTTCCAAAACCTCACTGGGATAACATTTAGCCTGAGCCTTTTGACATTGGTTGAAGTTCTCGCATATGTCTCTCTACAGCGATATCCCGAGCTAATTTAGAACTGTTCGCTCTGACAATGTGCTCTCGCTTACTTGGTATACGAGAGAGTGTGGCGAGAGGGTAGAGTTTCAAATTAGCTCTGGGTGCGCCTTTAATAAAGTGAAGCAGGAACTAGTGTGAGAAATTCATAGAGCGTTGAACTTTAACGCGAGAGAAACTCGATACTACATCAATTTGGCTGCTTCAGGCTTTTCGAATTTCTTTCTATCGCGGAACTATCGCGGAAGCTCATTAAGTCATTAAGTCAGTAGGCTATAAGCACGTAACATGGAAATACTAACAATAAAGATTCAACAAAAATCGAACATCCAGAGGTACAGCCAGATTTAGATTGATGGCGCACTAAAAAATAGTGTAAAAACGAAAATGGCGACTTTCCAGGGTCTAAAAAAAGTACACCGGAAAATCGAAAATGAAAACTCGAAATTTGAATTCGCGGGCGCGCAAATTCAAATTATCACCTTGTAACTGCGATTTTCTGCGTTTATAAAAATTAAATAAAGCTCAAATTTCATTTTTTTGGCCGTTAGGAGCTTTGCAACTTGAATTCCTACTTTTTTCCTTCTTAAAACTGCAGAAAATGACAGTTGGAAAGTCAGAATTTGAATTCTCGCACCTTTTTTTCGCGCCCGCGATTTCAAATTTTCGAGTTTTCAGGTGCTTTTTTACACCCTGAAAGTCGCCATTTTCCGTTTTCCACTATTTTTTTAGTGCGCCATTAGATTTCAAATATACTTTTTCCAGATTTTCCAGATTAACATCCAGCTTTTGCAGGCTCTACTCTACTATTCAGACACGAAATTCAAAACCTTTGGCATGCTAAAACGACCGCCCAGTACTGAAATTATCTCAAAACTGAGTATTCTCGCTCACCGATTATAAAGGCTAGAGTCAGAGGCGACTTCGCAGAGACGGTCTTGCATTGGGACGAGATTTGATATAGACGAAATCGCAAAATATGAAGGAGATGGAAAAGTGTTTTGGGAATATGGAAAGTGATTCATCCAGATTATTTCTCAAATCTTCTTTTTCCCCCTGACGTGTTCGAAAAGACGATAATGTATCTTCACATTTGCAGTGAACATACGATAAGAGTTACTGGAGAGGGCTAAACTATTTTTATGCTATAACTAATATAATATTTATAGAATACATTGGCATGCTGTTTTCATAATATACTTCGCAGATAACTCTCTTTTTCACAAATCACTCGGGGGTGAAATAATTCACGCATCCACTAAAGCATCTCCTGATCTGCGAGAAATGAGCCGGATAGAAGGCAAATTAAGAGAGGAATAGGAAACAGTAAGGAAGTGAGAGAGAAAGGAGAGGAGGAGAAGGAAGAGGGATAAAGGGAAGAAGGGGGAGGAGGACTACATAGGAACAGAGAAGGAGAAGGAGGAGGAGGAGTAATATATATAAATACACTGTATAAAAATACGCTGCCAGCCAATATCATTATCGTTTACATTATCGAGCTGATGGGATGCATAAATAAATTGTAGAGGAAGCAAGAATAAGAGAAGAGAGGAATATGTGAGAACGTGAGAGAGAGGAAGAGATGAAAAAGGAGAGGGAGAGGTAGAGAGAGAGGGAGAGAGAGAGAGGGAGGGGGAGAAGAAGGCGAGAGATGGAGAGAGAGAGGTAGGGAGAGAGGGAGATAGAAATAGGTAGAGAGAGTGAGAAATGAAGAATGAGAAATGGAAAATGCAGGAGGAATGAAAACGAGAGAACAACAATATATATCCAGGAACCTTGTAAGGGGGAGGAAGCTTTGATCTGAATAAAAAAAAAATTATGTTAATTAAAAGGTACAAATATTGGTTTGCATGCACATTAATGTTAAAATTCAATACTGCTATAAAACATAAAATAAATTGTGCCTTGCGGTGTTTTGTAAAAAAAAAGAAGAGGAACAGAATGAGGGAAGAAATGATGATTCTCAATGAGAAATGAGGCCACTTTGTTATCGTATAACAGAGGTATTTTCCACGAAGATAAGACAACACCATAAATCAGAGGAGTTATTCCGTCGTGGGAAGTCCTTGGCAAAAAATAAGAGACTTTTCGATTTTTTGCAGTAGTATACAGTAAATCAAACAACAAAAACTGCGTGAAATAGCGCAATGTTTCTCGGAAACCAGTCTAGCGTTTATGTGAAATGAGGATTATTGTTATATAATACTAACTAAATTAATCTTGTAATCGGACGTCGTGTCGATGAGTAATAGTCAGTTCATAGGAAATGAGGAAGAAAGAAAAAGATATTTCCGAAGTTGAGCGAGAAGGTATTGCTACAGTATGCAACTATAGTATAGCACAGGATGTACATTTAAGCACTTTTTATCAAGCTGTCCTATACAATAACTATTAACTATAGCTGTTGGTATTAACTGATAAATTCTGGACGGCAATGTCATATGTTGGTCGCAGTCCGGAAATGAATACATGAATATTACGAGTCCAAAGGGCACTAGTTCGATTCGTCGAGACGAAACTTCCGCTACTTTTATGCATTTGTTATGCACACTTCTAGTTAATAATTCATATTTAATTTTTGTTGCTGATACCCAGGGCACGAAATTTTCCCGAAAGATCTTCTTCTCCATAGTTAGATTGCAATGAAACATTAGAGCTTGCTTGTCCTGCAACTAAGGATGAGAGGAAGGGAATATGGGATATGTTTGTGATCATTATGATATCGGAATAAATAGAAACGTTAATTACGGTGCAGGCTCCAACTCCAAAACAAGAAAGAATAGTCATTGAAAACTCGAGTAACCAACAAGGATAAATCATTTTCTGTAGGCAATTGGTACAATTCACACCCGATTACGATATCCCAAATCCCCAAAGATTTTAAACAATATCGTTATCAGCTCACGTAGTAGTCTTCGCCTTCTCCTGCACTCCCGGGATCACTGCTCCTATGGCTTCGCTGTTCGTGTTCAGCGTGTTCTCCAGTCCCGATTGCAGCATCTCAGTCGGTGTCATGCGGCCATTGTTCAGCGAAAGCGTCATACCTATAAAAATATGAAATATATAAATATATAATATAAAATACAAATAAATATATATGTATTTTTTTGAAATCAAGAATTGTATGTTGAGAGAAAACATGTATTAAGGTTTGTTAGTAAAAGATGTATGGCAATTTATGATACAGGGTTCACTGTTATGGCCATAGGTTCTAGACAGTGATTGTGTATTGGGGTTGCCTTTAATATCACCCTCGATGGTATTGGGTTCTTTAAAATAATTGATCACAAAACCTAACCCAGATCAGCAGCCTTCACCAACGAGATCTTGTTGTCCTCGAACTTTGGGGCAATAATCACCGGAATCACTGGTGTGCTGGGCGGTGGAGGAGTCTGGTTCTTAATTAATTAGATAATAATAAATTAATTAATTGAATAATATTGATTATATAGTAGCAAAATTGTGAAAGTTGGTTCCTAGAGGCGGACTTTCGTCATGTTTATCTTTCTTTTGCTGTGTTTTGATTCTACTGCGCAGTCATTGTTTCGAAATTCAGGAGATGAGAAATATATCTTTTTCGTCAGCGAGAGATCGCCTTTCTGCCTTTCAATGCGTGAGAAAAACCCCAAAAGGACGATGATGGGACGAAACTACACAAAAAAAATCCCCGAAAACTGTCCCCGCCAGAATTATTCCCTCACGGGTTCGAAAAAGAAGCAATCGCAAGAAAGCAACAAGCCGTCTCAACTTTGCTTCCATCGTCCTAGCATCGTATTTTTGGGTATTCCAATATCTATCAATTTATCTTTTTTAAAGTACATTATTATTACTACACCTTTTGATCTAATATCTATAATCAGTAATTGCAGAAAGGAAGAGAAAATCAATGAACCTACCTTTTTGACCACCTTCCCCTTGGGCTCATTCTCGCTTTCTGAATCTGACGATAGATCGAAAGCGAATCGAACCTGAAATTATTATTTCATATATTTTTAATATTCAAAAATGGAGAAGGGATAAAAGGTAAAAGTGCTTGTGATTGAGTGCTCGATGCAATGAAACTATTCTTTTTAAAATAAAAATTCAAAATAAATTAATTAAAATTGTAAAAATTAAACAAAAAAGGGGAAAAGCGAAGGAAAGTTGAGGGAGGTGCAGAAAATGTACAGTGATCCTTTTGTAATGAACGTTTTCATCATCCAAAATACAAATCTTTTCTTGATCACTGGGCATTTTCTAAATATTTTTTGGTCACAAGCCTCACATCTCCTTTTGCCGACTGACTATCCGTCCTGTTCTAAAAATACTATTAAACAGAATAAAATTAACCTCATACGGTCTGGTTAGTATAAAAGAGATAGAAAGGTGCTCTAAGGAGCGTCCCAAGTGAAAACTCTCCGCTCTGACCGCATTCTCTCGTCGGCAAAGAAAGTGAGAGAGTATGGTCAGAGCGGCGAGATTGGGGTGCTCGATCGAATGGAACTATACATGCAAAGGCACATTTTTCGCATGCGGTGGTGCGGTCTTCGGGCCCATTACCTCGTTGAGCGAACGAACTGACAAATCTGAAAAAAATGATCTTTGATCTTTGTATTTTGATTACTAATCTGATAATCATGATGTAGGCAAAATATGATCGATCTATGGCTAATATTTCATAATTCTCATGTAAAATTTTACTACCGAATCTTCGTTAGGTTATTGCAATTAGTTCACTTTAAAAAATATTCATTTCAATTTTTACTTACTATTGATATCGAAGCTCTTATTCTTGACTGCCGGCAGGCTCAGCTTGGGATTCTTGGCGAGATTACTCTGACAATGAGCGGTAAGTCATTGACTAAGGTCCAGTTTGAAACTCTCCGCTCTGGCAACGCTCTCTCGTTTTCTTTGTCTGCGAGATAGCGTTGCCAGAGCGGAATTCGCTCGGAGTGTGCCTTTAACAGGACTTATCTCATTAAGGAATACCTTATCATAGTAGTCATAGCAGGTCCACCGACCGCGCTTGTATCGGCTCTCCAATGGTACTATCTGAAAGAAGTATTGTTAAAACCATTTTGTCAAACACAAAAAAATTGGAGTGTAAAGAAGGGGCGGAAACCAGTGGCAACTGTACATAGAAAAGAAACCATTAAGAAACGTCTGTCTAACAACAAGACCGTCTGTCTAAGGAAATCGTTTCCAATCGTATTTTTTTCATAATTCATTAAATCATCTAGTAAATATATAATATTGTCTCACATCTCTAATAAAGGGTGTTTTTCAGATGGCTCTTTTCGGACAGTTACTGTAAATACCGGCCCATCTAATTACACCACATTATTTCCATTGTATTTCCTAGTAAGGAAAGGGAAGAGATATGTCTGCGATAGCTAGAGTGGACAAATATTTAGTACTGTAATGGACGGTAAGACATGGAACCTGTCAAAACAAGGAAGCCGTTTTTATAAAGAGGGGATACGCGTAAAAGTATTTAAAGATGGGGACACACGAAAAGAATGATTGGCTCCTACCACGATAGGAATGACCCCCCTCATACATATACTGTAAGTAAAAAGTGTGTTTATGTTCAGTTTGCGACCGGTACTCAGCCTTTGCCCTCTCATTAGGCCCCTTCCCATCTCTCTTTCTCCATTCCCTGCGCTATTGCACATCTTTCAATCGTGAATATGCCAATCAATACGCAAAATCATTACAAAAGAAATAGTATGTGGTGACTTATATGACTTTTGCTACCATCCTGTCGTCACAGTTTATTCACGAAAATATTCGTGGGACACCACCTTTAAGAGGATTTTTTAGAAAATTGTTGGATCAAGAAAAGGTAAGATAGAAAAGTCCAAGACCAAGATGAGATGTCAGTAACGTTTCAATGAATAATTAAAATTTATGTTTATTCAACCTTACCTTGTTGTGGTATTGTATTTATGTGCCCCTAATGTTATTTCTCTATGTATCTCATTATCATGCTTACCTGAAACCCACATACAGATATTATTATTAACATACCCTGAACCGAGAGACAGAAGTCGTCATCGGCAGTGTGGTCGCCGTCTTGCCTGCGGTGAAGTCAACAGATTTGGAGAAGTTCGAGGCAGGAATGATGCGACGAGAGACTGCAATTTAAAGGATTTAAATAAATAGTCCATACTTATTTTACTCTCCGAATTGGCAACACTCTCTTGTAGACAAAGAAAGAGAGAGAGTATTGCCTGTGCGGAGAGTTTCAAATTGGCTTGGGGTGTGGCTTTGAGTTTACTCTCCGCTCTGACACAACACTCTCTCTCTCGCAGGTCTAGGAAGTGAGAGAGTCAGACCAGATCGTGGAATCAATCTCATGGCATCTTATGTAAATAAGTAATAACTTTATTATGCTGGTACGTAATTAACAATACATAGGACACAAACAAGAAAAATGGTTGGATACATAATTTACTATGCCACAACGGGGTAGCATAAGTATAGTAGTGGACATCGAAAAAGTTAAGAAGAGCTAATGAAAGAAACGGGTGAAAATGCTTAAAAACGCTGTTTAAAATCAAAGCACCATTTCTGAAATATGTGGTTTGGTCAAAGTGGAACAGACATGGTCTCGAATCGGAAATGCGATAAGCGCCCTGAAGGCATGGCAGTAAGAAAAACAGGAAGGTCAAGAATAGAATGTTCCGCGAATAAAATTATTTGAGTATAGACGACTTAATGTATTCTTAAAATTCTAACATTTGAGTATAGCCACGATTGCCGATTCGCGACTTAGATGTGCATTTCTATACGAAATTTGAAAATACTTTTATGGGTACTCTCTTATAATAGCTGATATTACTCTATTCTCTTGTAAACTCTCTCGTAGACAAAGAAAGCGAAAGAATATTGTCAGAGCGGACAGCTTCAAATTAGCTCGTGGTGTGTTTAAAAAATTAAATTCGACAGAAATAAGGCTAGATCGTCGCTATCTTCTATTTCTAAATTTGTTTGTCAGCTAGCTGGCATTGATCTTAACAGTGGGTGTTCCATTGAGAGGGAGTTGCGCCTCTCGGCACTTCATCACTTTATTGTGCATGTCTTTGATTCGGCCCGAACAGAAAACAAAGTAGCGAAAAATAAAAGCAAAGGCGGTTCAAGGGGTTTGATATA
>CALSFV010000541.1:42500-44918 GCA_943737045.1 Parapristionchus giblindavisi
TTCGTCATAAAATGCTTTTGTTGGCGTCGTCGATAAGTCACCAGTATTCTGAACTTTATCCGTTTTTGAGGTGCTCATGCACTCTCAAAAATCAAATTCAAGAATATCATCGAATATTGACCATCACTGTAATTGTTGTGGGCACATTGTTATCGAAACGACCTCATCACTCGGAGTGCACCGAAAAGGCGAAAACAATTTGCGCTAACGACACAAAAGAACCGGACAAACAAGGCATAATCGAACTAGTGTAGATGAGAAAAGTGACTGGGGCTGTAAATAGCGTTAATTCATTAGAGAAATGCGACCAACAACACTATGGAAATAGTCTATTCTATATTTACTGAATTAATGGTAGCGATCCTTCTTTATAGGCACACCGGAGCTAATTTAAAACTCTCCGCCCTAGCAATGCTCTCTCGCTTTCTTTGTCTACGAGAGGGTATTGCCAATGCAGAGTCTAAAATTAGCTCGGGATGTCCGTTTAAGGCTCCAAGATTTCGCTTACGTTTCACTAAGTTTCTATATGCGCGAGAGGAAATTTTGGCGAATTAAAAGACAATGAAAAAATGGACTCACTAAAAACTGGAAAAGCAGGAAACTATTACTGAAAGGTTTTCGAAAATAGTGATAACGAATGAATTTGCGAGGGTTGGTCACTGATCCTTAAGAATTTGCCAAGTTTGTGGAAGATAAAGGGGAAAAGAAGATAAATAAGGGGTGGCGGTTGAAAGGCAATACGTGAATCCGTAATGGACGATGTTGACGAAGAAGTAGAAGGGGAGGAGGAGAAGGGGAGGGGAGAGGCAGGGGAGAGAGAGGGGAGGGGAGGGGAGTAGAGGGGAGGAGAGAGAGGGGAGAGGAGGAAAGTAGAAAAAATATAAATGGTACACAAGACTAAAGTGAAGTCGACTTGGACGAAATGAAGAAAATTAAGTATTTTTTTACAAAAGATTCAAAACTTTTTGGTTTTCAATTTATGAAGACTCAATTACTTTTTTTTCTTTAATGTACACAAAATAATACTCAAAAGTAATAACTGCACTTTATGCGATCGTTTTAAGTGTATTCTTTTGCGGAACGAAAATTAATAGCTTTTGGGCACTGTTATTTCGAAGCACTCGGTAAGGGACTTTTATTTTATCAAACATGTTCTGTTAATGTGGTTTTTAAAAGAAAGAAAAGAAACGAAATGAAACAAAACGAAGAAGGAGCGAGAGAGCGTGTGTAACGAAGAAACTTTTCTTTTTTTTCCTAATTTTCAAACTGAACAGTATGAACATTTACAAACACTTACACGTGATCGGGGTATGCTGAACTGAATCGAAGTCCGATTCTGAATCCGATGACTTCATCCTCTCATCGAGAATACTGAAGCGACCCTCCGTCGATGAATGTCTGTAATTATTAATGTATCAATCACTTTGATTTTTCCATTATGGATTTCGACGTCACGGCTTCCCCTGGAGAGAAAACACATCTGTTTAGTGGGTATTGCATTATTTTCCCTCAATAACCTTCACACATAGAAACAAAAATGTTAAAACACTACCATGATAGGTTATATTTTCACTTTTTTTGTCTCTGTATCAAAGTTGTAGATCACTCATGGTCAGAGAACAAGACGACTATACTTATTAAACAATCCTTTCTCTCTCTAGCCTCATTTCCGATCAATCTATTCCTTGGATAACTGTGACCGATCGGCTCAATCTGTGTCCGCTTTAGACGTCACACCATAAACTTAATAAACTTTATTAAGTTTATTTATAATATTATGTACTTTTACTTTGTAATGTGCATGCAATTCGTACATCTAAAAGTAAGATAAACTAAAGTTACTAAACAGCGTAAGTTCACGATCGACCACAGTTGCGATTTGGCTCAAAGAATTCGATCGTTCGTTATCACTCGCACTGTCGAAAACTCGTCTTGCCTATCGCCATTCTTTCGCCACTATCGATTACACAAAGTACTTGGTGGCCTTATTGCTAGTCTTAACCTTAAGCCACTAAGTCAAACATCATACAAAGTGACTTAAGATACTTAAGACTTAACGCGAAGTTCACTGTGTCGCTACGTATCCCATTTTCATCAAGTAAAATCAAAAATACTGTTGAAATTGTTGAATAAAGTACTTAATTTACTTAATTTTGTCCAAGACTTCACTTATGTCGTGCAGTACTTAGTGACTTATACACTTATGGACTTAGTAACTTAAGTACTAAGTTCTTCCTTACCTGGGTGGAATAGGCACGGGCACCACGGTGTCATTGACTCGTCCCAGACAGGAGGTCGAGTTACTGCAAGGAATCATCTCGAGTATGAATGAATGTATGGTTCAACCCTTATTTGATTCTCTCCCTCTCACTTTTCTCTCTACCTCTCCCTTTCTCTACCTCTCCTTTTTCTCTCCCT
>CALSFV010000542.1:0-44651 GCA_943737045.1 Parapristionchus giblindavisi
CTCCTTCACTTCTTCCTCCTCTGATCAATTCATAATTCCATCTGTATATATCAGTTAGTCTTTCTTCTCTTCTCTTTCAACTTCTCCAATTGCATCAAAGCCTTCACTCAAACATCTATTGTATGACTATACCGATCTATTCTCCCTCTCCCTCTCCCTCTCCCTCTCCCTCTCCCTCTCCCTCTCCCTCTCCCTCTCCCTCTCCCTCTTAATCTAGAATGAATATTATAGATGTCAAAGGAATCATCAGAGATAGAATCATCAATCTCTTATCGTTCAACAATTCAACCTCGTACAGCAGTAACAACTCCATCCCGTCAATCAGGCAATTATGTATATGGATCAAATGGAACTGGAGGAGGAGGAGGTATAATCTATCTATCTATTCATACTTTATAGTTATTCATTTGGTTTCTATTCTCTCTTATCAATTGATATGAATCCTTCTATTCAATGAATACTCTTCATTCTTTTCTATCTTTATTTACTTGGAATGGGAACAACACTGTCTATTGATTGACTAACTCAACCATAGAAAGAAGAGTGAAAGGGTGGGGCTAGAGGGAGGAGACACGTTGAGAGGGAGAGGGAGAGAGGGAGAAGGAGAGGGAGAGGGAGAGAAAGAGGGAGAGAAGGAGGGGGAGGGCGAGATTGAGGGAAGAATGAAGGGAGGAGGTTCAGAGTAGATGAGTCATGAACAAAATGGGAGTAGGGAGGAGTACAAATGTGTTGATAGGTTAATAGAGAGGGAGAGGGAGAAGGAGGGAGAGGGAGGGGGGAAGAGGGAGAGGGAGGGAGAGGGAGGGGGGGGGAGAGGGAGAGGGAGGGAGAGGGAGGGGGGGGGAAGAGGGAGAGGGAGGGAGAGGGAGAGGGGGGGGGGAGAGGGGAAGAGGGAGAGGGTGAGAGTAATAGAATGATGAGAGGTTGAAGATGATTGCAAACAGGGAGTGATGATGGTAGATGAGATAGTAGCCACACCCATAGTAAAACGATGAGAGTTGAGAGATGGAAAGGAGAGGGAGAGAGAAGAATATAGAGGGAGAGGGAGGGATATAGAGGGAGAGGGAGGGATATAGAGGGAGACTGAGGAGAAGGGAGAGGGAGAGAGTGAATCTATCTATCCATTATCTTTCCATCTCGTCTATTCTATCATTTCCTAACGAGAACACTACTAAACGAAACCAATATCGACCCTATTCATTCATTCATTAGTTGTCTATTAATATGTCGTCTACTAACTATGAAGGAGGTATGTTCATCTACTTGATCATCTACTTCATGATGTTCAACTACAGGACGTGTACTCAAGATGGTAACAGAGATGGGATCAGCTACAATAGGAGGAATCTCTCCTGCTCTATCTGCTAATGCTGCCAAATCATTCATTGAAGCTACTGATAAGGAAAAGAAGGAACTTCAAGTATGATTATTGATTATGATTAGATGAATCAATCAATATTGTAGGGATTGAACGATCGCCTTGGTAACTATATCGATCGAGTGAAGAAACTAGAAGAACAGAATAGAAAGTTGGTTGCTGATTTGGATGAATTAAGAGGAAAATGGGGAAAGGATACAACTGAGATCAAGGTATGATTATTGTAGAAGATAAGAAGTAATCAATATTATTGTAGATCAAATATGCTGATTCACTCTCAACTGCCAGAAAAGATATTGATGATGCTGCTAGAAAGAAAGCTGAAATTGATGTGAAAGTAGCTAGATTGAGAGATGATCTTGCTGAATATAGAAGCAGGTTAATATCAATATTCATTCTATACTTCATGTAGACGAAGATAAAGGGAGCGGGAGAGGGAGGGAGAGGGAGAGGGAGAGGGAGAGGGAGAGGGAGAGGGAGAGGGAGAGGGAGAGGGAGAGGGAGAGGGAGAGGGAGAGGGAGAGGGAGAGGGAGAGGGAGAGGGAGAGGGAGAGGGAGAGGGAGAGGGAGAGATGGGGTGGGAACCAGTTGGATACCTTTTGAATTGTGTGTGAGAGAAGAGGCCGATTAATAGTTAGGTAGAGTCCAAATCCTCCTGTCAGTCGTCTTTTATAGTAGTGAGAGAAAAAGAAATGAATGGAGAAATGAAGATGGAAAGAGTAGTTATAGAGGAAGAAACAATGGAAATAGTAATATGAATGAATGAATAGATAGATGAAGAGATTGATATAGTATAGATTCATTATAAATATATCATTCCATTCACTTTCTATTATCTTTTCCTTCTTTTCATCCCACTCACTCATTCTCATCTCTTCTCTCTACCTCTTAATCTCTCCCTCTGTCTTCTTTTGCTCTACAAATATTATCATTTCGGATTTTTTTCTTTTAGCTTCTGCCTAAGAGTGAGAAAGAGATGAATTCACGTTGGTACATTTCAAAGGGAAATAATGATGTCTATGATATATTGATTGATTGATTGATTGATTCAGATACGAAGATGTTCAACATAGAAGAGAAGGAGACAGAGAAAAGATCAATCAATGGACTAATGCTATTGCTGATGCACAAAATGAATTGGAAATGCTTAGAGCAAGGTATGTTATTGATTGATCGATTGATTAATTGATTGATCGATTGATTAATTGATTGATCGATCTATCGATTGATTGGTTGATTGATTAATCTATCGACTGATTGAATGATTGATTGATTGATTGATTGATTGATTGATTGATTGATTGATTGATTGATTGATTGATTGAATGAATGTATTAAGATGGAAGCAATTGACTGAAGAAGAAAAGAGATTGAATGCAGATAATGCTCGTATTTGGGAAGAACTCCAGAAGGCTCGAGCTGATCTTGATGAAGAAACTATTGGTAGAATTGATTTCCAAAATCAAGTACAAACACTTATGGAAGAACTTGAATTCCTTAGAAGGTATTCAATAGATTTATAGATATATATTCATAGATACATTCATTATAGAGTTCATGAACAAGAAGTAAAGGAACTCCAAGCTCTCCTTGCCCAAGCTCCTGCTGATACCAGAGAATTCTTTAAGAACGAGGTACTAATCGATAGAAGGGATATCTTATCGATAATCGATTGAATAGATATCATATTGATTCTTTCAGTTGGCTCTTGCTATCAGAGATATCAAGGACGAATATGATTACATTGCCAAACAGGGCAAACAAGATATGGAGAGTTGGTACAAGCTCAAGGTATATCGATTGATTTGAATTATTGATTGATTGATTTATTAATTGATTGATTGATTGATTAATTGATTGATTTGAATTATTGATTGATTGATTGATTAATTGATTGAAGGTATCCGAAGTCCAAGGCTCAGCTAACAGAGCTGCTATGGAGTCGAATTATCAAAGAGAAGAAGTTAAGAGAATGAGAGATAATATTGGAGATCTTAGAGGTAAACTATCTGATCTCGAGAATAAGAACTCTCTTCTTGAAAAGGAAGTACAACAACTTAACTATCAGGTATCAATCAATAATATATATTTAATCAATCGGTAATCATTAATTCTAGCTCACTGACGACCAAAGACAATACGAAGCAGCCCTCAATGACAGAGATGCAACTCTTAGAAGGTATACTGTAGATTGATATAATCTAATCAATAAAATGTATTCTTAATAGAATGCGCGAAGAGTGTCAAACCCTTGTTGCTGAACTACAAGCTCTTCTTGATACGAAACAAATGCTTGATGCTGAGATTGCTATCTATCGAACTATGTTGGAAGGAGAAGAAAGCAGAGTTGGATTACGTCAAATGGTTGAACAAGTTGTTAAGACTCATTCACTCCAACAACAAGAAGATACTGATTCAACCAGAAATGTTAGAGGAGAGGTATATCTATTCATTCATTCATTCTTTCATTCATTATATTGATTGTTTAGGTCTCTACCAAGACTACCTTCCAACGTTCAGCCAAAGGTAATGTCACCATTGCTGAATGTGATCCTAATGGAAAGTATATCACTCTTGAGAATACTCATCGTTCTAAGGTATGTTCATCTATATATATATATATATATCATAATATTGAATTCCTTTTCCATAAAATCCAATATGCCCTTTATCAACACATAATCATTGGGGAAGGAATGAATGTCACTAAACAACTGATTAGTCTGGGCGTGATGAGGTCTTACAAAAGGGGCACATCTATATTTAATAATTATTCAATCATCTTCTTCTGAACTTTGTTCAGAATGAAAACCGCTACACTTCTTCCTTTTCGAATAGTGAATCATGAAACAAAATTCAGTAAAATAACAGAAAGAGAATAAATTCCTTATTAAATATTATATATTATTAAATAAATTTCTTTAGATTAGATTAAATCGATTTTGAGAATAAATTCTTTTTTAGGATGAAAACGTTGGAGAACATAAGCTTAAGAGAAAGCTTGACAACCGTAGAGAGATTGTATATACCATTCCTGCTAATACCGTACTCAAGGCTGGTCGATCTATGAAGGTAATCAATATTATTGATTGATTATAGTAATATTATTGATTGAAGGTATATGCTCGTGATCAAGGAGGTATCCATGCCCCTCCTGATTCACTTGTATTCGAAGGAGAGAATACATGGGGAATTGGAGCTAATGTTCTAACATCTCTAATCAATAAAGATGGTGAAGAAAGAGCAACTCATACTCAGAAAACTATTCAAGTTGGACAGTAAATATGATCTTCATCCATTCAATCAATCACTGCCAATGAATCTATTCACTTAATGCTCCATTTAATCTCAAATACTGCCCCATTCAACTTAAATAGATATAAATGACGTTCAAAAGAGTATGTATATCATTCATTCATCCCGTTATGTAGCACCATCTATTAATTATATAGATGCTAATACGTAGTCAACATATGATATTTCATCTTTATCATACGCGCTTCAACTTCACTTTTCACATGTATCTAATACAATAAAGATATATCCAAACTATTAAATTAGAAATTACAAAAATAAATAAATAAATAAATTTTAAAATACACAAAGTACTATAGTCCAAAGATCAATTGTTCCGACAATTTTGAACAAACAAACTGTGAAGTCCAATTAGAGCAACTTCGTGAGACTCGGTCACCTTATAAGCATGTACAGTATTCTGGTCCAAGCCATTTTTCTTCCAAAGCAAGACAAAGGAGAGACCATTGTATTCGAGAGAGTTTGTATGTTGAGCGGTCGTTCTTGCTTTGTAAGTCATGAGAACGCTGTGCATGGCACGGAGCAAAACTTTAACTTATTCTTCTTTTTCTATTTTATTGTTTTTATTTGTTGTATGGAAGTCCATTTATGTGAATATCTCAGATTAGCAATCGATTTAGCTGTGTTGTGTGTAGATTGCACAGCAGATCTGTTTATTCAAGGTCTTTTCAATTGATTAATCCATCTATCATTTCTCTTATTCTAGCTCTTTAAAACTAGTGGACAAGTCGCACGTGTCTCTATTCATTGTTCGTCGTTGTTGATTACTACAACGTAAGTGACGTAATAGATCTAATAGAATGGAGGAAGACTTCCTTCTCCTTCTGTCTGTCAGTGCACAACTAGTGCATTCTCTCCTTTTATTCCCTATCTTTTATATCGATTTCCCCTCTGAATCTTTCCGTTATTATGTATGCTAAGGGGTTGTCTATAGTGGAGCTTATCAATTCCATAAGATTATATTGTCATCGTTGTTTAAGGAATGGCCCCTGTGAGGGTTCATTTTCAACTTGATATTCATCGTCCATTATCTCCTAGTGAATCAGTTTTCATTACCGGAAGTAGTCCTCTTCTTGGTCAATGGAATCCTTCTACAGCACTTCCTCTTACTCCTCATACTCAAGTCTCGTTCGTACTTTATTCATATATTTATATATTATTTATTTATTCTATAGAAATCGATGGATAGGTTACATTGATACAGAAGAAGATGTTGTCAAATTTCGATATTTAATAGGCTACAAATTATTTGGAGAGGTAAGTATTCATTTCTAATAGAAGAGTGTAATGATTAATTATAAGGTTGAACGATGTATTGTGTCAATGTGGGAAAGTCATCTTATCCCTCGTCATGCATTAGTCAAAGTAGAAAGTAGAGATGGAGAATGTAGAAAGAATCATGTTGATATATTCGAATATTATGGTATGATTAATCTATTTATCTAGTCTATCTAATGAATGAATGATATATCTAAGCTGGTAGACGATCAGTATCTGATGGATGGTTACAATATGATGATGAAAATGAAATATTATTATCTATTCATGGAAATGCATTGAAATTCTATAAGAATGATCGAACCAATTGTAAGATTAAAGTTAGACCATTGGATGTAAGACGGAAAGATGTACGTGTATTGTAATTATATATTTGTAGTCTAATTAATTAAGTATTTAATGTTATAGGGAGTAAATTGTGCACTTCTATCAAATGAAGTAGATGAAGTAGATGATGATGATGATGACGATGGAGATACTATACCATCTAATATACCATCACATTCTACTACATTATTATCTGTTAGTTTTTATTGATTGATTGATTGATTGATTGATTGATTGATTTTATAGATCCTGTCATCATCTTCATCAAATTGTAAGTATTCATCACAATTAGAGAAAGGAGTGACATTCAATAATCATAAAGATTATCTTGTATTCAAAACAAGATCTGTAGCTGTTGAATTCCTTGTTTGTTATTTCATTTATATTAAATAGACAATTCTTTCATTATAGGCTTTTCTTCTAGAGATATTTAATGAAGATGGAAAACGAATAGGATCTTGTTATGCTCTACCTAGTTCACTTCAAGTATCAATAGTATATCTAGTAGATCATTATTGATTAACAATCTAGGATTCATCGGGTCAAACATCTCTTCCATTCATTAATAATAATGGTCGACCAATTGGACAAATAACTGGTACTTATCTAATGTATCTATCATCTATCTATCTCTATCTATTTATTCAGTTGAATATCTTTTTATTCGTAATCTTCGTCTCCCAATTCCATCTCAATTAATGGATATTACATATCAACGTCATTGGAAGAAACGAAGACCAATAGAAGTTGGTCATAGAGGAGCTGGAAATAGTTATACTAAGTACGTTATTATTATTCATTATCACAAATAATTACTTGTAGTATTATATTATGTGAAGTAATTAATTATGATTGTATGTACCTATAATATATCTATTTAATGTTTGCAATGGCCCGTGAGAATACGATTCATTCATTGAATGTTGCTGCTCATAATGGAGCTGATTATGTTGAATTCGATGTTCAATTGACTAAAGATAAAGTGAGTCATAGAATGATATCGATTGATTGATTGATTGATTAGTCATTCAAATGCATTCATAGATAGTCATTCTTTTGTCATCTGCATGGATTCTTTTCTTTATAATCGCTATTCTCTTTCTTCTATTCAATCGTTATAGATAAGCTCTATCAGTAAAAAAGGAATGAAAGAATAGAATAGATTATGAGGAATAAAAGATGAAGAAGGGACTTGTTAATATTACTGTATATATATATATATATATATATATATATATATATATATATATATATATATATATATATATATATATATATATATATATATAATTGTAGATAGCAGTGATCTATCATGACTTTCATGTTCTTCTATCTGTAGCTAAGAGATCTAAAGATATTAATGGATTTAATGTAAGTATATAATCTATTTATATCTCTATCGATTAATTCATATTGATTAAGAATGATAATATAGAGTATCATGAGATGGCATTGAAAGATCTTAAATTAAGTCAATTACAACTATTAAAGGTATTCATTCTCTTATCATTATAACATATTCTTCTCAATCTCTTAGATGGAACATTTGGCTCATCCAAGTAATCATATCAATGTATCTAAACTAACGAGTGAAATTGAAGAAGAAGCTGATTTTAGACCATTTCCCACTTTGATTGAAGCATTACATAAGGTTTATTCATTCTATCATTTATATTCAGAACATTATTCATTTAGGTTGATCCAGATGTTGGATTCAATATTGAAGTGAAGTATCCAATGATGCAAGAGGTACTATTGATCTTTGATCTTTATATATTGTATTGTATATAGGATGGTCTTCATGAATGTGCTAACTACTTCGAAAGGAATACATTCGTTGATATAATCTTAGCTGATGTACTCAATAATGCTTTATGTCGACGAATTATGTTCTCTTCCTTTGATCCTGATATATGTGCTATGTATGTATCTCTGTAGATCTAATTGATCTTTGATCTTTATTTATCATTTAGGATTTCAATGAAACAGAACAAATATCCAGTATTCTTTTTATGTGTTGGAGAGACTCAAAGATATGCTAGATTAGCAGATCAAAGATGTTCTACTTCATTAGCTTCTGTTAACTTTGCTTCTGGTGCTGATCTATTGGTTTGTCTATTCATTCATCCCCCACCCCCTCAATCAATGAATCAATATATAGGGAGTAAACTTCAATAGTGAAGATCTTCTAAATGATCCTCTTCCTGTTCGACGAGCAAATGAATTAGGATTAGTATCATTTGTATGGGGAGAAGATCTTGATAAGAAAGAACATATTAACTATTTCAAACGAGATGTTGGAGTTGATGGTATTATATATGATAGGATTGGAGAGGTATTCATTCATATTCATTCATTCATTCATCATCTTATTGATTATAGGATGAACGTCGTCGTAATATCTTTGTAGTAGAAAGAGAAACAAAGAGATTATTGAATCTAGCTGTATCAGGTGAAAGTACTCCACAAAGAAGAGAATCACCTGAACGATTATATAATATTACTTCATCTATGGAAGAAGAATCTAATCATTCATCTCCTACTCTATATACTACTCCATCAAATGATTCTTCCCCTACAGTATATACTAGTACACCATCCAGTCATCCATCACCTACAGTATACAGTACTACACAGTCCGACAAATCGATAACTACAGTATTCTCGAGTACATCACCTCAACAATCACTTATCTCATAGATTATTCCATTCTATTCCATTATAATGATCATAATGAGCTTATTCAATCAAATACATTGTATAGTCTTTCATTCAATAGATGATGATTCATTATATTTACAATGCTCATCTTTTGTCCATCTACAATCAATGTGATATCTCTAGTAATAATGTTCATGTTCAAAGAGTAAAGAATACTTTATTTGAATATATGGAATGATTGAATAGGATGAGATTCCCGTGTCACTATGATACATAGGTGGGCCACGTTGGGGGAAAGGCTGTGTACAAACCGGGGAAGGATGAGGCATGGTCATGCCAAAAAATTTTTGCAGATTCGACTGAAAATTTTCCAATTTTTGGCATGGCGATGTGCAAGGCCCCGATTTGAAGGGAAGGCAGTGCGCAAAAAATCGTTTTGACGCGCCCACCTATGCTATGATACACGTTTTAGATGATGAAATGAAAGCACGTTGAAGATGAGAATATATGATATAGATTATAATGGAAGATGTTCTTCATAAGTCTTTCTGAATACTCTTTCATGCATACATTGAACGAATCCAAAATCGAATGAAGGATCAACTCGAACAAAGAAATCATGAGATCGACTTAATCATATAGATCAATATACTTAATTCATTAAATACATACATTGTATAATCATAATCCTCCATTCCTTTTACACAATTTCCCCATTTATCACGTAATTCATTCGTACATTTCTTATCCACACGAGTGATTGCATTCTCTTCCAATCTTTTTATTGTATCTAAATAAGGATTACTGTATTCATTGTATAGAGTAGATGAAGTAGTACCATTATTGAGTAGATAATCATATAAGAATGGTTGGAATGGTCTAGATAGATAGATAGGTTCTGTCCTCCTTTTGATCCATTTCAATAGAGACATATCAAGTGATGTCACTACAGTAGATAACAATCAAAGTTAGAGAATAAACAAGATTAAATGAAGAAGAAGAAATACTAACTATTGATTGATGTGTTATTGTGAAAGGTGAACTTGTCTCTACCAATCAATGAAGAATTGTTTAATTTGGATAGGAGAAGAGTTAATGATTGAACAGATCTAATAGGTACTTCTTCTTCCTATTCATACAATCATATATTCATTAGATATTAGATATTAATACCTGAACAATAACAATATGTTCCCAAGGATATTTGTGTAGTTCTGTTATGCATTTGTAACTACCTGTATAAAGTATATATATGATATGACATAATGAATCAATATATGTACCGTATACCTCTGAAGTATTCTTCAGCATCATCTCCATTGATTTCATCTTCAGGAACAATAACATTTGGTAAACAAAGAGATAGAAATCTTATCTATAATTATTCAATGAATCATATTCTTTAAATGAAATTATTTACCTTTTCTTTAAAAATATCTGTAGCATTTTTGTCAATAGTAAAACAATAGAAATTCTGTGGAGAATAGAGCATTGTGAGAGCTGTTTCAGTGAAATTGTAATCCTAAATCAATAGATCATTATTTGGATATGGATAGGGAATAATACTAACCCGACTAACATGTCTTATAACAAGAAGATTATGAGGGACTACAAGATAACGAGGAATATCCATCTAAAGATCAAAGATCAAAGAGCAGTCTGATAATTTATCTCTTACAGGAAGGTATCGGCGTTTCCTTATCTCCCAACAATGTTTATCAGGAGGTCCAAGAATTGTATGCACTCTGTTCTATAAAGGGAATGGTTAGATAGATCAAAGATCAAAGATCAAATATACCTCAAGATACTGTCTTAATCCACTTTTATCAGTCCCTTGAAACGTATCACATAGCAATCCAGGATGTTTAGGAGAAAGAGGAACAAAGATTTCCATTCTGATATAGAATAAGTGTACTCTTAGATAGATAATTATCTATTCACCTAAGGACATCATGTTCCTGTTCTCAACTACAAAACAAGAAGTAATTGATTGAATAGAATGATCTTACCCATGCATAAGATAGGAGATATATGCAACGAATCCAAGTATGGATAAACCTATTGGTATACCATAACAAATGAATCGAATAGGTGTAGGTGCCATTTATCACATTGGAGTTAATAGATGATCCAATATACAAAAGGAGGGAATAGATAGACTATTCACTCTATTTCTCACTCTTTCACTCTAATACCTTGTATTGATTTGTATGATGACTGTGTATCTACAATACAATTGAATTGAAGTTGAAGAAGAAGAAGAATGAACAAAAACAACAATCATTTATAGATTACATAACAAGAAAAGGAAAGAAGAACATGGAGTAAAATATGAAAGTAACAGATTAGTATAGAGATAATTGATGATTAAGTGAACGATTTATCCTTAAAGAGCTTATAGAGAAGAATAGAAGATAGAACAAGAATAGAAGAAGGAATAAGAATAGAAGAGTAATTGAGAGAGAAAGGAGAGGTAGAAGGGGTAGATGGTATAGAATGAGATAGAGTAGTAGAAAGACGACATAGTGACAAATGAAGAGTACTATTGTGTAATGAGAGTGAAGATAGTAGACTACCAACATGATCCATGTTCCTTTCGTCCTGTAATAAACAATCTATTCGTCTGATTAACAATTAATCATCAACAAAACTCACTCCAAGACCAACTTCTTCTATCTTTTTCAATTTATGAGCATCACGGACCATTTCCCTTTAAAACATTCATGATACAATTACGGTATGAAAATATGATCTCACTCTATTTGAATAATCTCTTTCGTCATAATTAATAGATGTAAATTGAGGTTACTAAGTAATGAAGAAATTCTACAAGGAAATAATTGATTACATTCGAATAGATTTATATAAACCTTATCAAAGTGATATTAGATAGTTTTCCATCTTGTACATTCCATCCAAGACCATCATATATTGATGATGATTCCCAAGGAATAAATGTATTCTCCTAAGAAATCATATATATATATATATATATATATATATATATATATATATATATATATATATATACAGTCCCGCACGTTCGCGCTCCCTAAACGCGGCCCGCGGGGGCCCGCATCATGCCGCATCGATGAATAATTGTTTTTCAAACATTTCATTGCTTGTGATCGTTGCATCATCAGATACTATTAATATCACCGCAGAAACGAAAATTTTTGGTTGAGTGTGGACAGCGTTACACAGCCAGCCGTGCCCCCGAAACGCGGCATGATGCGGCCCCCCGCGGCCCGCTGCGTGCCGCATCATGCCGCATCGAAGAATAAATTTTTTATTCAAACATTTCATTGGTTGCGATCGTTGCATCATCATGTCCGCACCCTTATTTGATGATGCAACGTTCACAAACAACGAATTGTTTAAAAAAAATTTATTCATCGATGCGGCATGATGCGGGCCCCCGCGGGCCGCGGGGGGCCGCAACCTGCCCCATTTAGGTAGCGCGAACGTGCGACGCGGTCCACACTCAACCAAAAATTTTCGTTTCTGCTGTGATATTAATATTATCTGATGATGCAACGATCACAAGCAATGAAATGTTTGAAAAACAATTATTCATCGATGCGGCATGATGCGGCCCCCCGCGGGCCGCGTTTAGGGAGCGCGAACGTGCGGGACTGTATATATATATATATATATATATATATATATATATATATATATATATATATATTAGAATAAAATATAAAAAATAGTAAATAATAATTAATAGATGTACAAGTTTATGTTTGCATGCACTTTGAATGAATTTTTTTTAAATAATAAAGGCTAGTTAATAATGTGCGATATGGTGTTTCGGCCGTTACGTCAATGAAGTATTACCGATGGAAGATCATCAATATTATCAATTTCCATTGTCTTCTTCACAGTAATGTTCGAACTGACAAATGAACTCATTTTCATGTTCACATTAAAATTCCTCTCATCTTCAAACACCTAGAAATTTTCAATTATACAAAAATGAAGAAGCGGGGAACAACCTCATCTTCTACATTTGTTGTATCAGATAATTGTGAAATGGGTGACGGAATAGATATTTGAAGAGCTGGAGCATCAGAGAATCTATATACCAAATATTCTTTCAAAAATATAGAAAGGAACAAACGTGACTGTAGATATCGTTGTGATAGGGGTCCTCTGTGAGAAATACAATACTCCGTCGTCATCATCTCCACTCGATTCATCAAACATCATTATAACAAAGTTGATTAAAGCTAAAAATGAAACGACAATAGTTCAGACAGTGAGCTAATCAATAATCAAATCTAAATACAGTATTCTTTCTTTCAACACCGCGAATTTCAAATATTATTTTTGTATTTTTTTGTAAATTAATCAAATTTAATTTTTTTTGGAGATCAATCGATTACTCTCAACATAACTTATAATTTTCTAAGATCTATAAATAATGTAAGCACATATTGAAATTTAGATGAATAACATAATCGGAAAGCGATGACTCAAGAAACTATAGTTGACCTAACGCTAAACTATAAACTACATTATCTTCAATTTTCGACTCTCTTTACATATAAAACATCTTGTATTTCGTTTATTTTCGAACTATTCACATTAATATTAAAATTGTTGTGTGTATATACCGCATACTCATTATTGTCGCTGTAATTAACCCTTGGAACACGAGCGAATAATGTCTCCACTCTGGCTTCCTATTGAGCATTGTTTGTTTATTCGAAATTCATATTAACATGTTTGGGAAGCCGTGATGAGTTCATCTCCGCTCGGACGGGTTGCCTCAGAAGATGGAGAAGCATCCGATTCTGGTACGGAAAAGTTGAATCTCGGAATGCCTGAAAGAGAAGATAGAAGAAGAGAAAAGAGGAAAAGAAAACATAAGCACAGACATGATAAGGATCGTAAAGATTCTGAAGGTTATCATTCTTGTTATGCTTCGTATTATTTTATATTCATATTCAGTATTCGGAATCCAGGGCCAAAACATGGGACCATATTTAACTATTTATTCTTTATCTTTATTTCGTTAAACTTATTTTTATTTTCCTTTCTATTAATATTATTTATTTTAAATTATAAAGATTATTATAATTGGATGAATTGAAGGAGACGAAGAAGAACGACTTCGACGACGTTTAATAGAGAAAAAGGAGAAAGGAGAGAGGAAGACTAATGGGAGCGATGAAGAAGATGAATTATTCACTATTCAACCTGGCGCTGATCTGGTTAGACCAATTAGATCTTTTCATATTTTTTTTTTGTATTGAGGTATGATAATTTAGAAACGAATGAAGGAGAAGCCTCGAGAACGAAAAGATGAACGAGATATGAGAGATAATAGAGGAGATAGAAGAGATCAGAGATTCATTGGTCAGTTATATATCTATCTAACCAGGTTTAATTCATGATTGAACTAGTTATATATTAGAGTATATAAAACACTATCTGAGAGAATTCAACAACTGGAATATTTTTTGTTATCGATGAAAAATGAATTTTTCTGTTTTATGTGTGATAATTACAGGCTACATGAGTGAAGTACACTAGTACTTGGAAATTCTTTCTAATTGAAAATTCGCTTCAGGGGGTGACCACACAACGGTTTGGCGCCTTTTCCTAAAAAGTTTATTTCGAATCCAATCGATGGGGGAGTGGGCGCAATGCACTCCTTGGGTAATTCTAAGAAACTATTGTCTAGGTGAGTTTTTCGATCAACGGTCAACGAAGGCTGGAATTGGGAATTTTCGAAAAAAATTTCACATTTAATTAATTTTCACTATTTCACTATAACAAGCCTACAACTTTTTATTTGCTCAATCGCTTCTGCATATCATAACACATCTTCAGTTTGAAAATCATAATTTTTCAAAAATACGTATAATACGAAAAAATCGTTTTTATAACGAAAATCGTAATTATGGTGTGCACCTACAGTAATCCATAATCGGTTAATTTGGAAATTTAGTAGTTTTAAACATATTTCACCGCTGTTCTTGACATGACTGAGGTATATAACTACTCCACGTCTTCGGAGTGCACACCTAGACAATAGTTTCTTAGAATTACCCAAGGAGTGCATTGCGCCCACTCCCGCATCGATTGGATTCGAAATAAAGCTTTTAGGAAAAGTCGCAAAACCGTTGTGTGGTCACCCCCTGAAGCGAATTTTCAATTGGAAACAATTTCCAAGTACCAGTGTACTTCACTCATGGGAGCCTGTAATTATCACACATAAAACGGGAAAATTCATTTTTCATCGATACCTCACATATGTCGATTTTCTAAGAGCGTGATATATTAGTTATATATTTATGTTATATATTATTGTTATATAATTGAACTAGTTATATATTACTGTAGATAGAGAAGTCATACTTTGTAGTTATAATTGAGTGATTAATATTTGATATATTTAGATGTATTAGTTGTAGATCGTGATGATCGTCGAGATATGAATGGAAGAGGAAGAGGAGATAATGGATGGAGAGATAATGATAGAAGAATAGATCATAGAGGTACTTCATATGGACAATCTAGATCATATACAAGTGGAACTTCATCATCTTTCAATACTCATTCTAAGAAACATCGAAGAAGGTTAGAATAATCAATTGAATATATTAATATAATAACTTTTGTAGTCGAAGTCGATCTCGATCAATAGAAAGAAAGAGGAGAGATGAAATAAGAAGAAGAGATGATAAAGGAAAAGATGATAGAAGAGACAAAAAGGATGATAAGGATAAGAAAGAAGTCAAAGAGGACAAAAATGGTTTGTTCATATTATTAATAGATGGTCTATTAAATAATGAATGAATTTAGTTTCAGTTGAAATGGATAAATTAGAAGTGAAAGAAGAAGAAAAAGAAGAAGAGAGGAGTGAAGAACCAATGGAAGTAGATGATAAGAATATAGATAATAATGATGATAGTCGAAGTACTGAAACAGATAGAGATGAAATGAAAACACCTCCACCTAATGAAAAGACTATCAAATATTCTAAATTTGATAGTAGTCCTGAATCCAATGAAGTTCCTGATTCACCTTATCGATCAGATGTTGATTACGGTAGTTTCATTTATTATTGTACTTTTTAAAATCAATAAATTGTAGATGAAGAAGGAGATAGACATGAAGATGATCATATATCAGAAGAAGAAGTAGAAGAAGAAGTAATAGATCTATCTAGTATTCCATTTGAAGAACTTACTGATGAACAAAAAGCAATGGTTAGTATTTATTGATTGATTATTTCATGATAATAGTTGGATGTATTTGTAGATGTCTCCTGATAGTCGTAAACGGAGTGAGAATGAATGGCAACAACGATTATTATGTAAACTTCCTGTATATTATCCTGGTTAGTTGATATGATTAGGAGTGTATTGAATGATGAATTACTTAATATGATATTTATGTATTTTTATTAAGGTATAAATGGATGTCGTAGTGTAGCTGAATATGAATGTATTAATAAGATTGAAGAAGGAACATTTGGAATTGTTTATCGAGCTAAAGATAGAAGAACTGGTATTATTATGTTTTGAAAGATCCATTATTATTAGTAGTCAGATAGAGATTGACTAGAAGTAGTTAGAGAATGACAGATTAAACTAATTCATTTACAATAACCTTTCATTTTAAATAACTTGTTAGCACAACTATTGTTTATATGGTTATAATATAATTGTATTACAGATGCATGTGTTGCGTTGAAGAGATTAAAGATGGAAAGAGAAAAGGATGGATTCCCTATTACTTCACTCAGAGAAGTTAATATGTTACTTAAAGCAAGTGGACATGAGAATATTGTTAATGTAAGTCTATTGAGTACTGTATTTTATCATATTATCGATTAATTGATTATAGGTATTGGAGATCGTAGTTGGATCAAGTACAGATAAGACATTTCTTGTTATGGAATTTGTTGAACATGATATGAAAAATCTAATGGATACAATGAGTAAAAGAGGAAATAAATTCAAGATTGGTTAGTATTATTCAGTCTATTGATTACTTGAAATAAAATAATAATTATCGATTAAGGAGAAGTGAAGACTCTTATGAGACAATTATTATCTGGAATGAATCATCTTCATAATCTATGGATTCTTCATAGAGATCTCAAATCATCCAATCTATTACTTAATCATAAAGCTGTTCTCAAGGTATATTATTTCATCAATTTTGAATTATTATCGACCTTTAATTAATCAATAATATTTGAGATTGCTGATTTCGGTCTTGCTCGTGAGTACGGTAATCCACTTAAATGTTACACACCAATTGTTGTCACTTTATGGTATAGAAGTCCTGAACTATTACTGGGTATTGAAGTGAGTTATATTATTTTGTTTCATATATTTTAATGGGGAAATACAGTCATTTATTGACAGCATAGGCCGAAAAGTATCTTACAAACTACGAAGCCTGCCCGCATTTTGCGAAAACCAGACTGCGACCTATGATTGACAATAATAATTGTAGTTAAAACATTCCGTTCAGTCAATATGCTCGATTTAAAACCTTTATTTTGTTTCAATGTGACAGTATTTGTTTCGTATTGCTTGGTATAAATTGTGATTGATTAATTAATTTGATTAATTTGAGAAGTATTCAACAGAAGTTGATATGTGGTCAGTTGGATGTATTATGGCTGAATTCATTCTACTTAAACCTTTATTCACTGGAAGATCTGAGATTGAACAGATTAAGAAGATTTTCTCTGAATTGGGAACTCCTTCTGAAAGAATTTGGCCAGGATATGAATCGTTAAGAGGACTTAAAGAGGTATTACATACATACGAGGGCACCACTGCCGCTAGCGGCAATACACCCCCGATTTTTGGCACCCGACCCGACGATTTTCGGAAAAAATCACTCTAAATGACGTATAAATGCTCCATTTTTTGCTTCCGACCCCCCGATTTTCATTTCAGCGGCAATGCCCGCCCACGTATGATTACATCTTCTCATTTATTTTTTCCTTATTGTTATTAAGAGTCGATTTTCAAAAAAAAAGTAGATTAGAAAAATGAAAGAGATATTAAAGAAGAATTATAGTTGTGATTACTGAATGATATAATAGCTAAATATAAAAGGGGAATAGGAGGTTACAATAGCTCCGTCTAAGTGAATAGAAATAATAAATAAAATATATGGTTAAGGTGTACTTATAAATATAAGATTAATTTCAGTTTACTCCACCACACTTCCCATATAATCAACTACGAAAGAAGTTTTCATCTAAAGAATTGGGAGAGAATGGATTTAGATTATTACTTGAGTAAGTTATTCTTTATATCATTCTCTTATTTATTAATTTATTTAGTCTTCTCAAATATGATCCACAACAGAGAATATCAGCAGAAGACGCATTGGAGAAAGAATGGTTTACTGTAAGTATATTCATCCATCTATCTAATCTTATTTCATTCATTTACTTATAGGAAGATCCTCAACCAATTCCTCGTGAAATGTTCCCTACATTTCCAGCTAAATCAGAACAAGGAAAGAAGCCTCCTCCATCACAAGTATCACAACAACCGAAGGAAGAACTACCTCAGGTATATTCATTCATTCAGTCTATTCATTCATTCATTCATATATAGGTATCAGCAACTCATTCACAACTTCTTAATCAACTCAATGTTAGTCTTGATCAAGCGGCTAGAGGTTTCACTCTCAAGTTTTAGTCGATTAATATATTATCAATCAATGTTGTTATCAATAGTTGATTTGTTTTGTCTGTATAATGTATACAATACATTTTATCTGTCAATGAGCAATCCGTACATAAAATCAAGTGATTTAATTGAATCAATAAAATATATATCACAATTAGCTTATACACAAAAAGTATTTACATGTACTATAAATATCTTTGTTTTACAAACTTGCAAGATGTATGAAAAAAATGGTCTATGGAAACATCTGGGCAAAACTGCTGAGGGTACAAAATGTATGCCAAAATTGGGTAATTTCATATTGCATTAGCAAGATAACCGTACATGTATATGGATATTATGCTATAATTGAATGAATAAATAGATAAATAGGATGAAGATTAAAGTGAAGTTGATATAACAGAAGTTAATCCATGAACAAACAAAGTTGGAGGAAGATTATTAGATAAAAGACGAAGTCGATCAAGGAATCTCAAATGAATATATCATTATATATATATAAATATATTATATATGTATATACCTCTCTGGTTCATTCTCAGGTGGAGATGGAAGAGAAAGGAAACATAATGCTGCATCACTACTATATTGACGAACCATATCATTGAATGCACGAACATATGTTGATGATAGTTCACCACTACAATCAATCAATAGATAGATTGGGAAAGAGTGGACATACCGTATATCTTGTGGTGCATGACACACAACATGATCCCATGGTACAACAACTGATTCAGCTTGTATCCGAAGAGTATCAAGTACATCTTTCAATTGTTTCTCACGACGATGCATATCCTATTCAGATATATTGATCATATAATAATTCGATTTAATATAATTCAATCAACATTATTTCCAAAGCTATGTTCTGTATACATTATATTGATGGAACGAATAAGACTTACTTGTAGTGAATTAACACATATAAATACTCTCAATCTGCATGAACTTCTCCATCTAGCAGACATTGAAAGAATACAAGCAAGTTGAAGAAGGAATAGAGAACTATAATGAATACTCCAACTATATTCAATCCGATATCATCTTCAGTACCGTCCACACGGAGAAAAGTGTACAATTTGTCACAAAATGTGAAAAAAATTGACAAGTTTTTGAAATTTTTGACAAGGTTTTGAAATATTTGTTTTGTTTTCCAAATTTTTGATGATGAGGTACTAGAGCATCTATGTGCTTGTCCAATAGGCGTATGAACAATTTTTTAAATTCAACATGAATGCACAACAGGTATACTGTAGCATTTTCCACAGTATGCCGTTTTTGCAGTCCGTTTCGTTTAGCGTTCCAATTTTTTCATATTTTGCAGTAGGGAGGGATGTTATGAAGTACAGCGGTTTTCAGGAGGCGAAATTACGATATGAGCACATTCACACTAAAATTCTATTATTCTACAGTATACCAATTTTGCTCCGACGAATTTTTCCACTTTTTTCCTACATAAGCCTATTGGGCAAACACAATCACACTATTAAAAAATATCAACAAGTGCGTGAAAATGAAAAACAAATTAGGACTTTCTCAATTTTTGTCACAACTTGTCACAAATGTTTCACTTTTTTTTCATTTTGAAAGTATACCTATTATCCCATCCTAGACCAGTCTCAGCTGGTTTTTGTAGATCAACCGGCCATACATCTATACATCTTCTCTGTCCATTCCAACCACGTGACATTGCATCCTAAGAGATCAAAGATCAAAGATCAATCTGATCAGTTTAACACGGGTCTCCGGTAAAAGTGTAGCAAGGCCTGCCACTAGGAAAATTTTTTGTCTTCGATTTCGATGAAAGTTGGTCAGTGGGTGTGGTTGGGGGTCATGAGAAGGCCGAGCCACTTCATTTGGCCAAAATTGCAAATTATCGATTTTTTGTGATCTACCCTTGAAATGATCATAACTCGGTTCATTTTCATTGTACAGCGAGCTGACAAGTGTCATTCGAACCGTATTCTAATGCTCTCCAAAAAAGTACTTCATGACCCGTCCGCTGCAAAGTCGTCTTCAGGGCGAAAAACGCGAAAAACACATTTCTTGAACAAAAATGTGATCTGTTCTCGAAAATTTTCTCTTGAGTACACGCGTATTATTGCAGAAAATAAGTGTTCAGATGACGTACAAAGTCAGTATGTTGTTCATTTGCCGTATCTCTGTCCTCCCAATACCGTTTAATAGAGTACACGGGACTTAGTCATTTTTTTCCGCCTCAACAGTTTTTCGATCGTATCTGCCTTCAAAATGGTCCAATCGACTAATCGAAAAAAGGAAAATGATGCTCTCGGAAAGGCGAATAAAAAGTTCTATCATGATCGAATAGCTATGACAACTCATTTTCGAGTTATTCGAGGAAAATCACTACACTTTCTCCTTTCTCCTACACTTTCTCCTCTAATGAATGAACGGAAATGAAATTATTCTCTGCACCGCTAAAAACTACCCAACCGACTTTATTTTATATTATGTATGAGAAAATATTATAAAAGCAATCAATATGTAATTATCAACATCACTGATCGAAAAAGAGGGATGTAAACAAGTCAGGGCTTCATCCGTGAACAGAGTGTTCATCTCGGTTTTCATCCAGTTGTAGATTGCATCGGAGGAGATAGTCAGATCATCCTCATGTACTTTAACTTCATCCTCAATTCCTCCTCCCGCCTCATCATAGTCCTTCTCCCAGTTGTTGATGAAATCCATATCCAGTGCCACATCTCTCTTGGCTCTTGTGGTGCTTAGCTTCTTCTCTGTCTCTTCTTCTTCGCTAGCAGAGTCCGAATACAGTTCTTGATCTGATCGTGTGGCATTCGGTTAGCGGGCATGATATCCGTTCTGGCTTTCATTCTCTTCTCGACTTCTTATGCTCTCAGCTCGTTCCTGGCTGCGTAGAATTCCTTGAATTGATCGACCACCATCTGCTTGGCAACTGAGTCGTATGGGGCAACAGGGTTGAAAAGGTGAAAAAAATGGTAACGGTAAAATCGGTAAAACGGTAAAACTCTGACAAACCCTGTAAAACCGCGAAAAATTGTAATTTTTTTCTGCGACGTTTATTTCTTCGTTTACTCATTTCATCAGAACTGCGATATCGTGCCGGACACTATAAATGAACTATTTTGTTATTACTTTGACCGTAGTTACAACAAAAAATATTTCAATTTCTTCTGTTCGATTAATACATATTTGGAAATTGTTATTTATTGAGAGAGTAACTGTATGTCGAGACATAAAAACGCCTTCGGTTACGGGCAATTTCTCAAGATATCGACGTAATGTTACCAAAAATAACGCAGAATATCTAGTGTAAATTTCGGTAATTACCGATGAGAAACCGTAAAATTTACCGGTCGGTAAATTTTAAGGTCAGGGACCGGTAAAATCGGTAAAAATCGGTAACGGAATTTTTTTTCCGCCCAACCCTGTGGGGCACTCTTCTTCCAAATGCGAAGTGCCTATTGGTCTCGGATTCTTCGGTGCCTTCTCGTATTCCTTGAATGATTCCGACAGTGGACCGATTCCGACTCCTTGCTGAACCTCCTCGAGCATTCTGTTTTACAGTCCAAGGGCGAAAACTACCATTGATACTCCGGTCTGATCTTGTGTTCTCCTCTGCCCCAGTGACGTTCAAGATTTCAATGACGGAGTAAAGTGGCTCTCGCTTTGTAAATTGGTGAGGCGAAAAGGAGAAGAAAAAAGGGAAAGGAGACACTAAAGTGTGCATTAGATTATGAGATCAGTAAATGAAATAAGTAATTTCTGCAACAATTTTTCCATAACTGGCACAAAACAGCCGACTAAATCGATGTTGATAAGGTTTTCCTCGAATAACTCGAAAATGAGTTGTCATAGCTATTCGATCATGATAGAACTTTTTATTCGCCTTTCCGAGAGCATCATTTTCCTTTTTTCGATTAGTCGATTGGACCATTTTGAAGGCAGATACGATCGAAAAACTGTTGAGGCGGAAAAAAATGACTAAGTCCCGTGTACTCTATTAAACGGTATTGGGAGGACAGAGATACGGCAAATGAACAACATACAGACTTTGTACGTCATCTGAACACTTATTTTCTGCAATAATACGCGTGTACTCAAGAGAAAATTTTCGAGAACAGATCACATTTTTGTTCAAGAAATGTGTTTTTCGCGTTTTTCGCCCTGAAGACGACTTTGCAGCGGACGGGTCATGAAGTACTTTTTTGGAGAGCATTAGAATACGGTTCGAATGACACCTGTCAGCTCGCTGTACAATGAAAATGAACCGAGTTATGATCATTTCAAGGGTAGATCACAAAAAATCGATAATTTGCAATTTTGGCCAAATGAAGTGGCTCGGCCTTCTCATGACCCCCAACCACACCCACTGACCAACTTTCATCGAAATCGAAGACAAAAAATTTTCCTAGTGGCAGGCCCGGCCGTTTTTGCTACACTTTAACAGGAGACCCGTGTTAATGACAAACCTTATCCAATTTGTGCATATGACGTGCAATACATAAATTCTTGTTCATGTGTAATATATCTCTTAGACATGAAACATATTCAATGGGAGATAATCTCTCCATACTTCCATTCAATTCCTAATAAAGTTCAATATAATTAAGTTGAATAAAGAAAGGAATACTGACTGGAGGCATATAATCAGAAGCTGTGAAGTATTCTACTACTTCTGCTCGTTCTATTTTACATTTTCTAAATAACAAATATATTGATTATCAATCCATTAATGAAATATAACTAAACCTTAGATCTTTAAGTAATTTGCTAGCATCAAGTGTTGTTTCTCCTGGTCTTTCTTCATACATTCCCATCACTACCGTATTCGGTTTCATCGCTCCAAGACCAGATAGACGAATCAACTATATTACCATCTATCTAGATTAGATAAGAGAATAAACAATACCTGTTGTATTCCTTGTCTTAGATTATCATTCATTGTTACTTCTACGAAGGCTTTCAACTTGAGATAGTCAACCAGAGTGAGCCAATACGCACTCACCTACAGTCAATCAATCAATCAATAAGTTAATCAATCGAATCAATAAGTGAATCAAGATGCAAATACCTGTTGTAATGGATCTTCACCTCTTCCTCCATCTTCTAATCTTCCTTTCTTAACATGACCTATGACATATAATCCACTCTTCTTGAGATCATTCACAAAGTCCATTAGATTACATGAAGAAGCTGGGCGAGATACAAGAAGAAGAATCTACAATATCATTCATAGAGAGAATCAATCAATCCTCATTATATATTATAGTATGAAATATAGTAGAGTACATGATATGGTACCTGAGGTCTCCAATACTTGACATGTTCCTTTCTAGAATCAAGAATAAGTAAATACTTTCTAACTTGATGATATATAAGTGCTTGAGATATAGAACCCCATGAACCAGCTGGAGCCTATAATACAAATTATATCAATAATATACTTCATATCAATACAATATTACCTGATAATGAAGAATAATAATAAGAATAAGTAGAACAAGTACAGATAAAGCAGACATAGAAGCATCTATGACTAACATCATTGTAGCTGTACATATAACACCTAATGCACATGATTGCCATGAGAAATATTTGAATGTTGGACTGAATAAATGATAAGATCTCATATGGAATACAATGGATTATAGTACCGGAAGTTAGGAGCTGATGTCAATTCAAGTGCTAGACAAGCTATATTCACTCCCATATATGATAGAAGGAAAAAGATTGAAGTTAGTTTAGCTATCTTATTCATTGCTCCTATTAGAAGTACTCCCTTTAATCAATCAATCAATTTATGAATAGACTAATCAATAAATAACTTACAATAACGCAACACCATGTGATGAGAACGGAGAATACAGGATTAGCATTACCGATCTATAATAGATGAATGATATAATAATAATAATATAATTATAAGGAATATTTTTCATAATAGGGTAAGTTGTATGAAGTAACTACTTACATGAATGGAAGCTGGTTTGAGTAAACATCCAAATAGTTTATCTTGAGCAAGTCTACTCAATACACGTGATGAACCAATTAGATTACTCATTGATGAGAATAATGTAGTTGAGAATATACCAATGAGTATAGGCCATCGAGAGATATTTGTATCCATCATTACCTAATTAAGAATCATTCAATATCATATTATTCATTTCCTTCACATGTTCAACATTTTAGTGAGTGGGACTCAATGAAAATGATTATGCCGTAATTACGCTACAGTACTTCATGCCCAATGATGAAGTTACGAAATAAAAAAAAACAAAAAAAACCAATCAATCAATAACTTACAGTATAATCATTTTGTAGTAGATTTCTACTTGATGTAGCAGCCATGAGAAAAGCAGTAAGAATATAGATGAATAGAGTAGTGAATACTGCCTATAATGAATGAATAGTATTGAATTAATGGACAAAATGAAGTTTAAATATAGCATTGATAAGAGTCATACACGAGTAATATTTAATATGATTGAAATGGTTAATCAATACTTATGATTGAAGGAACATATTTAATGACTTGAATGAATAATATATACCTGAACAGTTCCACGTGGAATAGATACAGATGGACGAGCTAATTCTCCTGACATATTAGCTCCCGCCATTAGACCTTAATCAATCAATCATAGGTCGAATAGCTAGGTTATCTGTTTTCAAAATGCGGTCAGGTTTTTCGATTTTTGGCAAATTTGGCTCAAAATGCGGTCAGGTTTTTCGATTTTTGTGAAAATTTGGCTCAAAATGCGGTCAGGTTTTACGATTTTTTGGGAAATTTTGGCTCAAAATGCGGTCAGGCTTGGTGCTTTGTAACATACTTTTCGATCTATGCAATCAATACTTCGTATATTGATAAGACTCAATTCAATAATGATATGTATATAATCTTGTTTATCTTTATAATATAAACTAACCAGTAACACCAGAGAAGATAATAGCGAACATAAGGGCAAAGTCAGTTGGTTTCTCTGTTGTATAATCCATTGTATAGTTAGTGAACATATTCTCACCAAGAGATGATAAACTGAATTATACAATATATTAATAACGTGTTCATTCAATGATATATACCTGAATGAAGTATAATTAGCTACAATTCGTTGATTGAAATCAGGTTCAAGGGGTGAGTCTGGATCTGATGAATTAGACGGAGCGAGATATGCATGTGTATTAGCCTTAATCATAATACATCTTCACTCTTCATTCATTCATTGATTACCTTTGGAATGGGAACTTCAAATGGAGATACGAATAATACAGAGATTAAGAATGTTGAATAACACACCGAGATTACTGTAAATATGACATTATATTGATTTGTATATGATATATTATATTAGAATGAAAGATACCTATGAATGTAGCCAATGCAGTCTTTGCAAAGATACCAGATCCAAGAAGACAAACTATAAGGAGAAAGAAACATACTCCTACACAATAAAAGAATCGATATACAGGAGAATCAGGGATTTCTGTAATGAATAAATAGATTACAAGAATATAAAGAATATATATTAATACTAACGTCCTTGTCCAATATTCTGTATAAGAGCTTCAGTGAATCCAGATACATATAGTGCACATGAGAATACATTTGCTATGAAGAATAGAACACCTATTGCACCACCAAATTCAGGTCCAAGTGAACGAGATATCATATCTGATTAAGAGATCATATCATACAATATACGATCAATATGAATATGCATATAATATAATATAATATAAGAATAAATAGATAGAACTTACAGTATACTCCTCCTCCTTCGATAGCTCCATTTGATGAGATAGCACAAAGAGATAGAACCTATATGATGAACAACATTAGTATTCATACACTATCGATCTCATGGCATTAACACCGTAAAATAGTGCGAAAATTTTAAAAAAATTCTGTGGGAAGGGTGTCAAGTATCTTTTATTTAAATTGACTAGGGCAGAATCTTTTGGACATTTTGACTGGTCTCTCGCTAATGCTGGTCAGACATATCAATAATGTTTAACCAATTAATGATAAATAAATGATGAGAAATGGAATAATGAATGAATACTTACTGTTAACATTACAATGGCATATGCTAGTAATAGTTGAACTATCGTCATCAGAATACCAAGTTGACCAACAACGAATCCTTAAGAGATACAAGAGATATATTAATCATGAATATGATATAAATATATAGATACCCATTCGTAAGAATAGAAGTACACTGAACATTGAGAGTGCAACAGGAGCGAATACTCCAGATATTGTAGTGAGACCATTACGACGAGATATATCAACACCTACATCTGAACATTCCCATGTTATTATACATTTATACATCATCAACATTTCTTGATACCATAGGTTTCACAAAAATCGAAAAACCTGAACGGATTTTGAGCCAAATTTGCCAAAAATCGAAAAACCTGGCCGGATTTTGAAAACCGATAACCGAGCTATTCGACCTATGCTTGATACGTTTAGATGAATATGTATTAGATGCATAACATAATACGTAGGTAATCTCCGTCGCAGCCAATAAAAATCGGGTGGGTGGGATGCAAAAAATGGAGCATTTAAATGTAATAAATTCTTTAAAATAAATATTTGAGTGAATTTTGGTGAAATCGGGTGTCGGGTGAAAACCCGGGTGGGTATTGCCGGTTTAATGACACCACTACAGGCTGCACTTATTTAGTGACAGATATAAAAATAGATGAATTGAGCTATATAAAATGTCATACGAGATTCATTTGGCATAGGAGAATGAATTCCTCCTTCCACTCTTGATTGAGATGCACTATCATCATCTGAAAGGAATGATACACAATCAAATATAATACTCATACATATTATTTATATGAATGTATTAATCCCTACACCTCAAACCATTCCATAAACAAAAAGTGTAACTCACTCTGAAGCTGAGCCATGCAAATGTTTAGCTTTCAAAGTATATTGAAAAACGATAGAATAGATATGTTTAGATTAGATGAATTGATGACTGATCAATGGTTGAAGAAGAGATCAATATATAGATAAGAATGAATGAAGAAGCTAGGAATGATGGTGATAACTTGAGATGAGAGAGATGAAGACAAGAGTGAATGAGTAATTGATAAGGGAAGAGATGATATACATGATAAGAACAAGTATGACGATACTATATTATGAGTCCCTTCCCTTCCTTCCCTCTATTCATTTATATAAACCATGGATCATTTACATTACAACAACAATATCATCGTTCATATTTACATCTACATTGTCAAAGTTTCATGCAAATATTCCATGGTTTAGAGTGAATCATCGTATCGAAGTGAAGGAATAGATAGAATATAAGAACCTCCAATCATAAACTCTTCAATGTATTCTGATGATATTGTAGGATGATTAGATGAAGTAGATGAAGATGAAGGAGGAATACTATCTATTGGTACTGTAGATGGAATAGTAGATGATGATGATGAACCATCTACACATCAATGTTAGTAATACTTATCTTCATCTAATATTATATAAAAGGAGAAGGAGAAACAAAGAGGGAAAAGAAGCCATTCTATCGTGTTAGCAGTGCACATTCAACATATAATAAAGGGAAGGAATGAATGGGATTGAATAAGGGAATAGAGAATATATGATAAGTGTGAGAGTGAATGAATTGATAGTGTTATGATGGAATGGAATGAGAACATACCATTAGGAGTATCAACAAATAGTTCATTGACAATTCCTCCATATGAACTATTCCCTCCAGATAATGGTAATCGACCATTAGATAATGATTCCATTATCCAAGTTTACTGAAAGAAATATATTCAATTAATAGAATACGGTAATGATTGAGATTATCAAGAGTGACTATATCCTCCACGTGTACTTATATACAATACTAATTAAATATATCAATAATAATATATTAATTAAATGATCATGGTACTATTCATAATATATTTTTTAAAAACTTAGATAAACAAAAGCTAAAGATTGAGTAAATGAGTAATAGAAAATACAAAAGGATATGTAAGAGGGGAGGGAGTAGAGGTAGTGGTCAGTAAAGGTAGTTTATTGTTCCGAGACTATCCATTTTATTCCACTCCCTATACACTAAAGATAGAAAGATTGATGACATCTCTTTCCCTCTCTCAACTACCACAATCCCTTTCATTATCCAAGAAGGACATTACAATTTCCTATATCATTATGTTCTTCTATTATATTCTAATTATATTTAGTATTCATATCATCTTATATCCATTCTATTCGTGTCTAGTTTATATGGATGGACAAGTAATAGTAGAATGGGAGAAATAGAGAAAGAGAGTAATCATTATCCTCCCCCCCCATCTTCTCCTTCCTCTTCTCTCTACATTCATTCTACTTATACTTCTTCTTATAATTAATAACCTACTACATCTTATTCATAATCATTCATGTATTAATCTGATATTTGTTTATTGTTAGATTAAATATATGATAGAGATGGATTGTTTTGTGAATGAATCACAATGAATCCTTCTCTTTCTGTATACTCAATTCTCATATATTTCTCTTTACCTTCATCATCTACTCTTATTCTATTCCATTCTATTCTCAATCAACCTTCAGTCTGATATTCTTCCTTCCACCTCTTGTACTATTGCCCTTCCTCCTCTACCTCTTCAATCTCTTGTACTATTACCTCTTCGTCTTCTTCATTGAATGATTGAATCAATACATGTCCTTTCTAGGTACATAATATAGTTCTTCTCTATTCAATTAATGGAATGAATCTAGTTGAATGTCTTCAATCTTTCCTATGACTACATCTACATTAGTTGAAACAGTCAATATTAATCTAGAAGACTTCTCTGACACATTTCTTACATGTTCAACATGCTTATATGTATTCGATGAGGTATATCATCAATCAATCCATATCTTTATATAATCATTGTATCTCTCAGAATGAAAGGAAAGCTAAACTATTACCATGTTCGCATTCAGTATGTTTATCATGTCTAGAACAATTGGCATCACTTCCTCAGGTATATTCATCCATCATCTATTCATTCCTTCATTCATTCTGTTTAGAATACAGGACGTGGTTTAGTTCGTTGTCCATTATGTCGTGAAGAATGTCTTCTCCCATCAGGAGGAGTATCATCTCTTCCTGCTTCATTCCTTATCAATCAATTAAGAGATGTTCTATTAAGACAACGTAGAGATGTTGTTCCTTCATGTTCACTTCATCCACAAGATGGACTTCTCTATTGTGAATCATGTGATCATGTATTCTGTCCCAATTGTGATCATGTCAAGTAAGTTATACTCACTCTAATCAATAATCAATCAATACTCTACTCATTACAGTAAGAAGTGTGTACAAGAACAACATACAGTAATCGCATTCTCCTTAGCACTCAAGAGAATGAGTGAGATAGCACAATACCGTACACAAGGAAGATTAGCTGCATTACAAAGAGCTACTACAAATGTTAATATGGAGATTAGTCTACTTGATTTGAATGTTGATAAGATTGTTGATCAGATCAATGCTACATTCCAAGTTAGTTAAACATGAATGATTCAATATGAAATATGATATGATATTGTAGGAAGTGAGTCATGTAGTTGAAAGTCGAAGGAGAGAATTGATTGAAATGGTACGAGTTAGAAGAGATGATAAGAGGAAAGTATTGAGAGATCAATTGGAAGCTATTCAAGATGAGAAGAAACGACTTGATAAGGTATCTATTCATTATATCTATTCATATATCTATTCAATTATATTGATATAGGAAGTAGAATCATGTTCTATCCCTGTTCATGATGTAGCTAATCGAGCAAAGAGATCTCATCTATCTGATATACGACTAATGGAACCTAATGAAAATGCTTTCCTTAAATTGAATACCGATTCTACTCAATTATTGGCTGATCTAACCAATTCACTCAACGGATATGGATCTATTAGTGCATCAACTACTTTCCCTGGAGAGTGTACTGTAAGTGATTGAATACTATCATTCATATCATCAATGTGGACATACAAATATATCATTGAATTTAGTTGGAAGAAACAAGTAAAGCATGTGTACATACGAATACTGTAATTCTCCTCAAGACAGCTGATGTAGATGGAAGAAAACGAACAAGTGGAGGAGATCCTATTGATGCTACTCTATATAGATCTATTGATAGACAATCAAATGATAATGATAATGACATCATGAATAAGGAATCATTTCCTCTACAAATCACTGATAATGGAGATGGAACATATCAACTCGTATTCAGGTATCATCTATCAATCAATCCAACGATCAACATTCATGTTCAGAGTAACTCAATCTGGTGAATATACAATAAATGTAAATATCTTTGGTCGATCAGTTCGTAATTCACCATTAACCATCTCTGTATCTCCCCATCAATCATTCTTATGGGAAGCTAATGCTGACTTTAAACAACCAGTTAGAGTAGCATTAGGACCTAATAAGACATTCTATGTACTTGATACAGGAAACAATAGAGGTTAGCATATTTCATTTGATATACAAGAGTAAAGAAAGGATTTGTTCAGTTCGTATATTGAATTGGAGTGGACAAGTTCAACGTGATTTGATATCTCCTTGTATGGAAGGAGGATCGGCAGTTGGAATGGCTCTTATACCATCACAATCTAATCTTGCTATATTGAATTGGAAAACAAGAGCACTATCTATTATATCCAATGATACTATTCCAATCAAGAGTATTGTATTCTCTGAATTCAAAGAACCTATTGATCTAGCTCTTGATCAAAGAGGACGATTTATTGTTGCTGATGCACTTAAGGTAATATTACCTATCTATGCAATTCATATCAATCAATATTATAAGGTATTCGTACTTGATTCATCACTTCGTCCTGTATTCTCATTTCCTGCTAATGGAGATGTTATTACATGTGTAGGTGTAGGAATGGATGATGATATACTAGTTGGTAAGTTCTACTCCCCCCCCCCCCCAAATCATGGCATCATATACAAAAATCTCCATGTTTTATGCGGTGTTAGATAGCCTCGGCCGTCACGAGTGACGGATCCTTCAACGGGACTTTTGTAGTGTCCTAACTATTATAGAATTAAAACTGCCCGAACAATACAAATTCCGCTGTTTGCCGCGCAATATTCAGACTCCGCCCACTTCTTCGCGCGACATACCATTTTCTCTAGTTTTATCGAATTTTATGGCGTTTCCTCATCATTTCACAGGACTTTCAATAAAAATAAAATTATATGCGTTGAAAAAAACGTTCGAAAAAACCTTCCGAAAATTTGGAGTGCGTTTTTCTCAACAGTGGAGAAGTTTACTATATTCGGCATTTGGCGCGGTGTGTGCAAAACTTTTGTAATTCTATAATAATCAATTTTTGGCATATCCAAAGATGAATATGAATTAATATTTTACCATCCGAGAAATTAAGTTTTGTGATTTTTTATTCCGTTTTTTTTTCATCCGAACAATTTGAAAAATAGGACACCGAAACATAATTAAACTAAATTGATCAAAAGTTTGCAAAATGACAAGGATGCCTACATGCCAAAATTCCATTCGAGACTTAGTAGACCCCGTTGACGGGTCCGGCCCAATTGCAACACGGATTCACGTTACGCCGTAGGCACGTTAAGCAAGCACAGCATCGCATTAAAGCTTTCGATAAAAGAACATTAAAAATGACTGCGGATCTAACAAAATTGATAATACATACACCTCTAGATAACTATGAATCTATTGAGGCACTACATCAGCTCTACTTCTATTTGATGGAGGTGGTAGACTTCAAAGATCAATCAATATCTCACCATCGGAGTATAAGAATAGATGTATGGTTACATGTTGTGCTACATGTCCACTATCAAGTAGGATTGTCTGTGGAGGTATGTATTCTATACAATTAACTCACATATCGATATAATCCTCTTCTATTCTTCATTTCTACTTCTTTCAGTTGTTGATTCTCGTACAAATCGTGCTGAACTCTCAGTGTCTTCCTATAAAGGAGATTTTCTCTTCCGTATAGATAGTAAAGGAGGTCGTCTACGTCGTCCATCTGGACTAGCTCTATCTACTGATGGACATGTATTCTGTGTTGATCATCCCACTAATACTCTTAGAATGTACAAATTCCGTTAACAACTTATACTGTCTACCCCATCACCTCATACCATTGCAATACCTTTCATCTAACATCATATTCGGGTAGCCAATCAGGCACATTAACATAGGTACACTTATCCGTTGATAACGATTCAGCAAACTTTCGATAAATAAATTGTTCTATAATATAAAACAATATTTATTTACGAAAAAACAATAAATTAGCAAGGAACTAGATGATTGGCATCACAGAAACCGAGGAATGAAATAGGGCATGAATTATGCATGAAACAGATCATAACACTATTGAGATTGCTGCAAGAGACACATAAAATTACGAGTATGATTGTGAATTGTTTGACGTATTTTAAGGCAGATAGTTTAGAGCTCAGTCTTGAGGTAGGTCTTAGTGAGGTGATTGAAGGTATGCTTAGCAGAATATGAAACAACTTCAGCAGTATTACGAAGGTAGAAGTAAAGGAATTTAGCAGTAGATACGATATCTCCTCCAATGATGTTCTGAGGAAGAGCCCAGATAGAGGAGAATGGAACGAATCCACGTCCATAGCATACGACAACAGTCTTCTCTTTCAACGAGTATAGAGAAGACTCGAATTGACTCTGACGGAAATTTCCTCCTGTAAATCATATAATAAAAATAATAAAACAGCAGATTAGGAAGATTAAGAACCAGTAAAAACATACCAGCGGCGTATGTATCAACCTTCTCGGTAGCCTCAACATCAGAAGTACGCTGGACGGAACCACCAAGAACAGTGCAGGTCGAATTAGCGAAGTGAATGCCTATAAGTGAAGAAGATTAAAAATATAAAATAGAGTAATATTACCTGATCTTCCAGTAGTAGCAAAAGGAGCATAAAAGGCAACGATGAACTCAGTAAGTCCTCCATGGAGAACCATAGCCTTAAGCTGAAGTCCACCAGCTTGGAAAGCAGTCCAACCAAGTTCCTGTGCGATCAAGGGTCCGAAAGACCTCTTCAGATCAGTGGCAAGCTTAGCCACGGTAGCAATGCCTTCTCCCTTGTTCTTTTCAGCAAGAGTACGGAATTCCTTAGGGGAAAAAGTATATCCCTTGTTCTTGAGAACATAGTTCGTTCCAGCGTAGAGGGCGTAGAAGAGTACGGCGAAGCGGAGCAACTTAGAGAAGAAAAAGGCCATACCTTAAAGGTAATTTTCAAAATCTACAATAATTCGATCAACAATGTAGAATTGTTCACAAAATAAGAATAGTAATAGTGCGCCAATAGTAAACATCCGTAATTCAATAACACCACCACCTCGTTTCGTATCACGCAACAATAAGAAATGAAAGATGACTAAACAATAATAACCATAATTAAGTAAATGAAACGAAAATTCTCGAAGCGCAGTGTGTTGCTAAACAACGCAAGTTTGTAATTATTTTTTATATCTGTTTCCCGGTTACGGATAAGATGGAGATTTTATTGATTGATTTTTCTTCAAATTTTCTGTAACATCACGCGCTCGTTAATAATATCCTAACACACAATAATCATCCACATTTAATAAGTATTATTGATATATAAAAAAATGTTTTATGTCCGGGAATCCCGATGAATATATATAAAATAATTTATACAATTACAATCTGATAGGGATAAAATACATTGAACGAGTATCATTTTAAAGGAAGGTGGAATTCATTTGGGATAAAGTGAAACATTTAAGCTCCACTTGTAGAGGCTTGAGCATCACATTCTTCTCCTTCTTCTTCTTCAGCTCCTCCATTAGGAAGCCATAAACCAGCATCAATACATCTCTTGAGATGATATGAAAATACTTCTTCATCCATAGTAGATGCTACTTCTTGTAGACGAGATACTTCACGAGATGCAAAGGCTTCTTTCATTTCAATCGGAAGACTATCCATTACCTTAATTATATCGATTAATCATATGAGTAGATTGTCAATCTAACCTCTTGAGGATCGATTCCACCAGGAGAACTCTCAATTCTTTTCTTTTTCTCTTCAGCTTCATACTCAGCTACGGCATCATCCCTCTTCTACAACATAATAGCACTTAATATAATCAAAGATTAAATCAAAGTACCTGTTTAGCTCTAAGACGAAGTCTATTCTGGAAAGCAGTCACTTCATCATTAAATACTTTCAGATACGAGGGATCAGCAGCACGGAATCTATAACCTTCAAATAATAAACACAATCGTAAATAAGTAAATATACTTCTTGAAGAAGTTTTTGATCATATTTGTATTCGTAGGTTCAGCACGGAGAGATTTCGCAAGTTCGAGAAGATACTGAAATCAATTAATATAAATCAATGATGGTAAAATGCCAATCTTAATCTTACCTGGAGAACAATACATTGTTCAGCAATAATGCACATTTCCTTGTCTTTCTCTTCAATTGCAGTGTTCAAGGCTTCTATCGTAATCCAGTTTACTGCATATTCCGAAGCCAGGAAGGGATACTGTAATTAAAGAATCAATACTAATAGTTCAATCTACAGTAACCTCAAGCATGTACTCCTCACTCTTCTCAAGACCTTCAATACGAGAGAAGTTTCTGATCTTATCCTCATGATCATCAAAGTACTTGTACATTCTCTTACTATCTTCTTCTTCATTAATAACTTTCTTTTCTGCTTTCTTATCACTAATCTTATTAACTCTAGATTTATCCATCTTCACAGTTCCAATTGTATCTACATTCCATGGTTCAAGACGTTCCTTCTCCTAAATTATCATTATTGAATCACTTGCAAGAATGAACATAATGATAATTATAACTGTTCAAGAATATCCCCACCTCTAATTCATGTTCTTTCTTTCTCCATTCATCTTCCTGTTTAGCAATCTCGGCTAGTTCATCAGAAATCTTCTTCTTCTCTTCTTCAGAGATGTTGACATCATTGAGTTTACTATTGAGCTCCTTAACAATACATATTAATAATAAGTATAGAATAATCTAACATACGTCCATCTTTGAATTAGCCTGATTCTTCTTCTTATCAATTTCTTCTTTCTCCAATTTCTTCTCAGCCATTCTCTCTAGACGTGCTTGATGACGCCATCTGAATAGAGATGGAGTATCGATATTGGGATGAGTATCATCCTCATCATCGGATACTTCTATATTCTTCCATTTAGAGTAATCGATAGGCATGATCTGAAAGTAAAAACATGTAAGGTAAAAAATAGCAATACTGATAAATATATGATCGAATATGAAGAGAAGACAGGAAATGAAGTGACGAGGTGAAGATACTAAACATAATGTAGAATTACTAATATTACACAGTTACAATTACTAATAAAAGCTATCGTGAATCAACTTTGTAATAAAATATGTGGAAGCATCCGTAGTTACGATAATGGGGTTGGACGAAACAATACAATCCTTAAAGGCACACATCAAGCTAATTCTAATCTCCACTCTGACAACACTCTCTCGCAGAAAAAAAAAGAAATCGAGAGTGTAGCTAAAGCGGAGTTTCAAATTATCTTAGGATGAGACTTTAAGAAATGAGATGGGCTAGACAACAATGCCTAATTATATGATGGAATGATTGCCACGTTTCTCATTTTAATGAATATATAATGATGAAAGAGTAATATGCAAAGATTAATATGCAGAGAGGATTTCATTGAATCCTGTCAACATTCACGAAAGATCTAAACCTCTCTGTTGCTATCACTACCAAAAATAACAGTTTCATTATCGGGCTTTTAAATGAAAACCGTTGAATATTCGATTTCATTTATCTGTTGAATCGAAGTGAAATTCGCACAACATTCAAAATGATCAGGCAATATATGTTAGAAATAGACCTTGAATCAGGGAAAAATGCAAAATAAGGCAAAAAAATAATTCAAGTCACCGCATTTTTGAAGAAATTTCTAGAATGCTAAAGACCAGACCGGCCCTGGAAGGTGTCCGGCTGTGAATTCACGGTTCTTCAACTACCCGTGTGGTCCGTGCGAAACTGAGGTAGGCGTGGTCTATTTGAAGTTTTATGCATCGGAGAGTAAGGAATTGTGCACCGATTATAAAGTGACCAGCCGCGGCTGCAATTATTTTGAACTTGATTTAATTTTCTGAAATTGTTCTTTTTCAAAAGATTTATTTCAAGGTTATTTAGGGCATGGGAAATGTTCTCACGACTTCACATCCACAAGAATTATTATCGGTGCAAGCATATTTGCAAGATATCACTTATGATGATTCCATTGAAAAGTGAGTTGATCTTAATACGTTTGCTTTGAACAATATAATATAATTGCCTATGGTTGTTTCAGTTTGGGAAGTACCCGGTTCATGAAAGTAGCTAGAGCAGCGACATCTGCTGGTTGTCAAGTATGGAAAGTATTTATCTCACATGATGATTGTGTAAATCTATCTATCTATAAAGAAGAATATGAGAGAATCCGTCAATTATGTATATTGCCCAACTGTTGTCCATTCAGATCTATGCCAGTTAGTTACAATAGGGTATAATATTCATTCGCTTATCCTTTAGAAATATGATGATGCTCTAACTAAGTATGTAGTTATCTGTCGTCCATATCAACGTCATACATTATCAGATAGATTATCTACTCGCCCATTTATAGTTCCTATTGAAAGACATTGGTTCATTTATCAAGTATTTTATCTACTATCTATGTTCTAAATATCTTGATCTGTCATCTCAGATTCTTCGTGCCTTATCTCAATGTCATTCTGTATCAGTTTGCCATGGTGATCTCAAATCTCAAAACGTTGTTCTTTCTTCTTCTGGCTGGCTCCAGATTACTGATTTTGCTTTCTTCAAACCAACATATCTTCCAGAGGTATGATACGGTATCATTGTTTATTCATAGTCTAGTATTGATTGAAGGATGATCCATCAATATATTCTTATTTCTTTGATACAAGTAGAAGACAAACATGTTATATAGCTCCAGAACGGATTCTATCTCCATTGGAATACAAAGAGTGTGGTGGATTATCATCTACTAAACTAATATCCGGTAATCTATCTCTAATGTCCAATACTGTATATGTATATTAGATGGTCTTAAACCGTCAATGGATATATTCTCTGCTGCATGTGTTATAGTTGAACTATTTAATGATGGTCATCCTCCATTCAGTTATGCTCAATTATTCAAGTTTGTTCATTCTCATATCTTATCATTGTATAATCAATACAATTGTAGATATCGTAAGATGACCAAGGCAGAAGCAGAGAAATATGTAGATGAATTAGTATCACGTTGTGCACATTTTGCACCTATTCTACGTAGAATGTTATCAAGAGATCCTAAGAAGAGGCCTACTGCTGATATGATCGTACTTTAAATTTATCTTTTGATCTTTGATCTTTATATAATTCAGTTATCTGACCCTACCTTGTTCCCTTATATGATAACTTATCAGTACAACTATATGAATGTATATCGACCGAAGGTAGTCCATATTATTGATTGTACCGTACACTTGATCCATTCAGGATATCTCTCGTTCATCTTCTGATGATATATCTACTGTAATGGAAGCTGACGATGTTATTGCAAAGTGAGTAATTAGATTAATATATGTATTGATTGATATATATATATATATATCTAGATTACTCCACGATGAAGATAATATAATCTCTCGTATATCATCTCCTAATAGTCCATCTAATAGTGCTGTATTCTTTGTATCTCTTATAACATGTAATCTCCGTGCTGTTCGTTGTGCTTCATCAAGAATTGTTAGTTTAATCATTATAGATTACGGTAATATTCCTGTGATATTGATTATCTGTTGTGTTTCAGTCAGCAATGAGATTTCTTGTGCGTATCTCTCGTTATGCCTCTGCATCAATATCATTCCAAAGAATTCTACCGTATCTCGTAAGTACAGTATCTTTCATCATCATTTCATTATTCAGTTGAGGTAACACAAATGCAAGATGCAGAAGGACGTAAAAATGATAAAGGAGAATATAATAAACCATCATCATTAGTATCATCATATGCAATTGAAGCAATTGCACATCTTCTAACTCCTCTCACTCCTGATTCACTTGAAGATTCACTTATATTTATTGAATATCTATTCCCACGATTCGTAAGTTGGATATGTAATCAATAATTGGAATGATGTATATAGTAGAGCAATTGAAGAGTTGTCTAGTAGAGAAGACTAATTCATCAACTGTACTCCTTTCTCTATCTAAATATCTTGGAAGATTTGCACAATCTTCATTAAACTTCTATCGATTGAGAAAAGAAGGACGATTGAATAAGGATGATGATATGAATGTTGATGATAGTCGTAAGTTTTATCGATTAATTATTGATTGAACTGATTGATTGATTGATTGATTATAGAAGAAGATGTAGATGAGAGGAAATCATTATCTCAATCAATGAGTAATTTATTCTCTAGTCTTCATACTAGAGAAGAAGAAATCAAATCTGTATTAGTTCGTCCATCAAATCTTAAGAGACTCTATGCATTCTTTGAAGTATTTGGATCACCAGGTAAGATTATTGATTAATGAATAGATATGTCCAATCTATTATTTGTAGATGTATTATTCTCTCATTTGGTTACAATGCTTAATAATGGAGGATGGAATTCTCGTGCTTCTCTATTTGATACACTTCCATTGATTGTAAAGAATAGTGATAATAGATCACAAGTACTTATTGAACAGGTTCATATTCATATCAATTGAGATGAATATAATAGTTGAATGATATAATATTAAGGGATTAAGTGATATAGAAGAAGTTGTTAATCTTCGTGCTTTATCATGTGCACGTATTCTTCTTTTATCTCATCGATTACCTATTGAATATACTCATTGTAAACTTATTCAACAAACAATTCCATTTCTACTCCATCCGGTACATCCATTCATCCATCCATCTCTTTATTATATTTATATACAATATGAATGTATTCAGAACGAATCAATACGTGGAGAAACGGCTGAATTAATAGTAGCTATTGATAAGACCTTCTCTATAGCTGATGTTCATTCAAAACTTGTTCCTCTACTACAACCATTCCTTAAAACTCCACTTATAAGATTCAATAATAAGGTATGACTATATAATGATGAATTACTGTATTGATCTATTATAGACAGTTATCCTTTGTGCTCTTATTCGTCCAATCGATCGATCTCTATGGAAAGAAGCTATATCCATCTTTACTCCTAGTATGGATTCTACATATTATGTATATGATATATTGATCGTTTAGATGGAGTTAATGATATATTGAAACTTCCATTCAAAGATTCATTGAAAGGTGATGATATACATAAGTTAGGATTGATGCATAATTGTATTGAACAAATAAGAAGATGTAAAACTAAGTAAGTGTCATCTATCTATCTAATCTATCTATAGTTTATTCTTGAAGAGATTTTGATCCTGAAGGTACACTTGGAGAAATAGATATAAAGAATGTTGAGAAGAAAGAAAGATCTCTTAATACAATGAGGACTGCAACTGATTCATTTGTTAATAGTTCTAATGTTTCAAGTAGTAAGTTTATTACATATCATCTAATATTATATAAGATCTGCTAAAAAGATCTATATACTGATTGGACTTGATTATTTTCATATGATTATTTTGTCAGTGAGAATCTCCCCTTTTGATGCCGCATTAGAAGATTTGATTGTATGGAAAAAAAATGAATTGGAAAGAAAATATAATCGATTAACACATCCATCATCATATTCATCATCAAAAGGAGCTATTAGTAGTATTAAAGGAGATTTGGTTATGCATTTGCATGAACATTGTCATTCAATAAATCAGTAAGTCTATTAAATCTATTATATGGAATGGATTGATTGATATAGAATGTCATTAATTGATGATGGAAGTCGTCTTTCTTCTTGTTCATCAGATGGTTCATTCAAAATATGGTCAACTACTCAATTAGGTGGAGATAGTTATGGTGCTGTTAGAGCTGATGCTACATATTCATTCAAATCAAATAAAGGTCATACTGTATCTATTGATCTATATTGATTGATTGATCCTTTTAAGATGGTAGATCATGGCCATTGAGTGGAATTGGATGGGCTCAAGGAGAAACACAATTAGTTGTATCGAGTACAAGTGGAGAACTATTATGGATTGATAGTAGTACTCAAGTTAAAGAGGTATCATATATATAAAGAGTATATTTATCATAGAGTTGGCCATTCTATTCTATATATAAATTGTAATTCTAAATTTATTCTAAGTGCATTTCTACTTACTATGGTAGGAATAATTAGCTGTAACATGGGTTACATCATTAAGTATATGATTGAAGATATCTCGTGTTTGTCTTCCCAATGAAGATGGGGCAATAGAACAAATGATAACTCATGGAAATATTACATTTGTAAGAAGTCATCATGGAACATTCTATTGTTATGATTCAAGGTATACTGTATTGATTGATTAACTAATTGATTAGTTGATTAATTGATTAATTAATCGATTTATTTATTTATTTATTTATTTATTTATTGATTGGTTTATTGATTTATTAATTGATTGATTTATTGATTTATTGATTTATTGATTTATTGATTTATTGATTGATTGATTGTAGAGTTGGAAAGTGTGGTGGATCAAAGCATGAAGTATGGAGAAAGAAAGGATTAAATAGTCAAGGAAAGATAACATCATTTTGTGTTGATCCATTGAATGCTACATGGATGGTATCAAGTGGAACATCAAATGATATTGTTATTACTGATCTAAGGTATATCAAATATCCATATCATATTATTCATTCTAATTCATTATAGATTATTAACTGATGTAATAACATTTATTTATCCATCTAAAGGACGACCAGCTAAAGTATGGAGTCATATCAATAATTGCTATGATAGATCACCTCTTTTAGGAGCACAGGTATACTGTATTTCAATATTGATTGATTTAATGTTGATTAATATCAGATAATGATTGGAAATGCAATGTGTGATGAGTTGAGTCTATTCAATATAACAACTGGATATAAGAGTGATATATGGTGGCCTTCTCAGATAAGAAAACCACTTGATTACAGTTCTAATACTACTACTGTCAGTTTGAATCATTCATTCATTCATTAACTGATTGATTTATTGATTGATTGATTGATTATAGGATTTGAATCGGGCGGTAAGTGCAGTTTGTGTGGATAAAGGAGGATGGATATTGATTGGAGATACAAAAGGAGAAATAAGAAAATGGAATTATATTGAACCTACTAAAAGTGCTTATATATGTGGAATAGGACATGGTTAGTGATTGATTTATCGATTGATTGATTCTTCTGATTGTCCCTATATGAATATTGATTGTAGATTCAGAAAGAGATAAACGTATTAGATATAAGAAGGAAGTTGATGATGTTAATCAAATTGTTGCTACTATTGAAGATGTTGATCTTTATTCAAATTATCATTCCAAATCGGTATGTTGTTAATTGATACACTCATAAATAATATATTCTTTCAGAATAAATTAGAAATAACTCGTTATCATCGTACTGGTATAACAGATATGATATCTCTTCCATCTAATCTTATTGTATCATCTTCATCTGATGGTTGTATTAAAGTGTGGTCATAATATTCATTCATTCATTTCACTTTCTCATTCTACTTATCAATTGTATTTAATATCCAACTTGTATTCATTCATCACTAATCAATACATTCCTACCGGTTTCATACTGTACTTTGTGTAAATAATGAATAAATAAATTGATTGATTGATTGGATGAAAGTACTCGATAGGATATCTATCTCTCAATCTCTTAAAGGATACTCTAATTGTGTCATTGATTATATATGATAGACTAGTAACCTTCTTCCTTTCTTTCAAATGTATGGGAACACTCTAATATATTCTTTGAACTCTAATATGATGGAGTAGATCTACCCTCTTAGTTCCTCTATCCATTTGGTTGTAATGATATCTCATCGAGAATAAAGTGTAAGCATTGATGAGAAGAGAGTGAGAGATATAGATAGAGTGACCCATTTCATATCCTTTTCTCCTTTTCCTTACTCGTCCTCTTTAAGCCTAATCCATACAATGTCGTCTGCTTCATCTATCTATTCATCTGATAATGATATTCTCATTGATAGAGGACCAAGACGAGAGGTATTCATTCATTCAGATACTATATCTATCTATTCAATATATTTAGATGGCTTCACATATTCGTAAATCCATTGAAAGATTTTCATTAAATTGTTCTCGATTGAAATCATCATTAGATGTTGATTCACCATCTGAAGGTATCCATTCATCCCTCCATCTATCTATCTATCTATTCATATATTATAGAAGGAGATGCAATGTGTGTTTCTGTTCATTCAGCTCTTGAATCAGTCAATGAAAGTATGAGAGAACTATTAAGAATTGAAGAGTTTAAAACTAATTCTGTTATTATTCCATCTCTTCAATTAGTTCATGCTATCAAAGGTACATTTCAATTGTATTCTTCTATCCTTAGTTTAAATCTCTTCCTATCTCTGTATCTCTCACTGTACCTCTCTCTCCTTCCCACTCCCTCTCTCTCTATTTCACATCATTAATTATATTTATTGTCATATACATAATCCTCATCTCCATTCTATATTCTATCATCTATCTATTCAGCTCCACTTTCATTATTCCCTATACCAATGGTCTAATTTGAAACGAGCGGGAGTAAAATTCGCATGAACGTTCCTTTAATACAAATTTATAAGCTTAGTCTTGCATCACTTTATACATATCGATATTATCTTATTCATTTATATTCTGGTTCATTATGATCTTTCATTATTTTCCTTAAAGCCCACTAGTAATCTTCTCAATCTATTGATGTTTTTTCACGACTAGAAAATATTCTACGAGAAAATAGTGAAGAAGAGGAGGGAAGAGAAGGGATCTTATTGTTAGACTAAAAATGTTTTGTCCCATTTAACAGTGATAGCTTTTATAGATCTCTTCCTCTCCCTCTTCTTCATCCTCTCATTCTACCTCTTCTTCTCCCTCTTCTTCATCCTCTCATTCTACCTCTTCCTCTCCCTCTTCTTCATCCTCTCATTCTACCTCTTCCTCTTCCTCTTCTTCATCCTCTCATTCTACCTCTTCCTCTTCCTCTTCTTCATCCTCTCATTCTACCTCTTCCTCTTCCTCTTCTTCATCCTTTCATTCTACCTCTTCCTCTTCCTCTTCTTCATCCTCTCATTCTACCTCTTCCTTTTCCTCTTCTTCATCCTCTCATTCTACCTCTTCCTCTTCCTCTTCTTCATCCTTTCATTCTACCTCTTCCTCTTCCTCTTCTTCATCCTCTCATTCTACCTCTTCCTTTTCCTCTTCTTCATCCTCTCATTCTACCTTTTCCTCTTCCTTCCTCTTCTTTTCAATTCTTCACTATTTTATTTTCATTCTATCTATCCATTCATTTCTTCATTATACATCTCCAACCCCCACATTTGCATTCTCTCCTCTCTTCCTCTTCTTCTTCTTTTCATCCCTTTCTATTCCATATTTCATTCCTTTCTTCATCTTCTTCATCTTCTTCATCTTCATTCATTCATTCATTCATTTGATTATAGATCTTAAGTTCGATTCATCGATCAATGAATTGAATACTCAATATGCTCTTCATATCTTAGATTCATTACAATCAGCTGTACTTAATACTCTCATGTTAGTATTCATTCACATTCTTCAAATCAAATAGATCCATGAGCTTTGATATTTTACAGTAGATATAAGAATATTTATTATTATGTCTCTATTGATCAAATTATTGTTTTGTCATCTATTATTTAATATATTGAGGATATTTTGATGAGAAAGGGAGAGAGAGGGAGAGGGAGAGGGAGAG
>CALSFV010000543.1:0-44540 GCA_943737045.1 Parapristionchus giblindavisi
CCTACCTTCCCCCGCATTCCCGAAGTTGGGGGAATGTGGGGGAAGCTGGGGGAAGGTGGGGGAAGGCGGGGGAATGGAGGGGAAGGTGGGGGAAGGTGGGAGTAGGCAAGGTAGGGTCACCTTCCCATCCATTCCCCCATCTTCCCCTCCATTCCCCCATCATCCCCCACCTTCCCCTACCTTCCCCCGCATTCCCGAAGTTGGGGGAATGTGGGGGAAGCTGGGGGAAGGTGGGGGAAGGCGGGGGAATGGAGGGGAAGGTGGGGGAAGGTGGGAGAAGGCAAGGTAGGGCCACCTTCCGATCCATTCCCCCATCTTCCCCTCCATTCCCCCATCATCCCCCAACTTCCCCTCCTCCCCCTACCTTCCCCCGCATTCCCGAAGTTGGGGGAATCTGGGGGAAGTTGGGGGAAGGTGGGGGAAGGCGGGGGAATGGAGGGGAAGGTGGGGGAAGGTGGGAGAAGGCAAGGTAGCGTCACCTTCCGATCCATTCCCCCATCTTCCCCTCCATTCCCCCCATCATCCCCCAACTTCCCCCTCCTCCCCCTACCTTCCCCCGCATTCCCGAAGTTGGGGGAATGTGGGGGAAGCTGGGGGAAGGTGGGGGAAGGCGGGGGAATGGAGGGGAAGGTGGGGGAAGGTGGGAGAAGGCAAGGTAGGGCCACCTTCCGATCCATTCCCCCATCTTCCCCTCCATTCACCCATCATCCCCCAACTTCCCCCTCCTCCCCCTACCTTCCCCCGCATTCCCGAAGTTGGGGGAATCTGGGGGAAGTTGGGGGAAGGTGGGGGAAGGTGGGGGAATGGAGGGGAAGGTGGGGGAAGGTGGGGGAAGGCGGGGGAATGGAGGGGAAGGTGGGGGAAGGTGGGAGAAGGCAAGGTAGGGCCACCTTCCCATCCATTCCCCCATCTTCCCCTCCATTCCCCCATCATCCCCCACCTTCCCCTACCTTCCCCCGCATTCCCGAAGTTGGGGGAATGTGGGGGAAGCTGGGGGAAGGTGGGGGAAGGCGGGGGAATGGAGGGGAAGGTGGGGGAAGGTGGGAGAAGGCAAGGTAGGGCCACCTTCCGATCCATTCCCCCATCTTCCCCTCCATTCACCCATCAGCCCCCAACTTCCCCCTCCTCCCCCTACCTTCCCCCGCATTCCCGAAGTTGGGGGAATCTGGGGGAAGTTGGGGGAAGGTGGGGGAAGGCGGGGGAATGGAGGGGAAGGTGGGGGAAAGTGGGGGAAGGTGGGGGAATGGAGGGGAAGGTGGGGGAAGGTGGGAGAAGGCAAGGTAGGGCCACCTTCCCATCCATTCCCCCATCTTCCCCCAGATTCCCCCAACTTCGGGAATGCGGGGGAAGGTAGGGGGAGGAGGGGGAAGTTGGGGGATGATGGGGGAATGGAGGGGAAGATGGGGGAATGGATCGGAAGGTGGCCCTACCTTGCCTTCTCCCACCTTCCCCCACCTTCCCCTCCATTCCCCCGCCTTCCCCCACCTTCCCCCAGCTTCCCCCACATTCCCCCAACTTCGGGAATGCGGGGGGAGGTAGGGGAAGGTGGGGGATGATTGGGGAATGGAGGGGAAGATGGGGGAATGGATGGGAAGGTGACCCTACCTTGCCTACTCCCACCTTCCCCCCACCTTCCCCCACCTTCCCCTCCATTCCCCCGCCTTCCCCCACCTTCCCCCAACTTCCCCCAGATTCCCCCAACTTCGGGAATGCGGGGGAAGGTAGGGGGAGGAGGGGAAGTTGGGGGATGATGGGGGAATGGAGGGGAAGATGGGGGAATGGATCGGAAGGTGGCCCTACCTTGCCTTCTCCCACCTTCCCCCACCTTCCCCTCCATTCCCCCGCCTTCCCCCACCTTCCCCCAGCTTCCCCCACCTTCCCCCAACTTCCCCCAGATTCCCCCAACTTCGGGAATGCGGGGGAAGGTAGGGGGAGGAGGGGGAAAGTGGGGGATGATGGGGGAATTTAGGGGAAGCTGGGGGAATGGATCTGAAGGTGGCCTTACCTTGCCTTCTCCCACCTTCCCCCACCTTCCCCTCCATTCCCCCGCCTTCCCCCACATTCCCCCAACTTCGGGAATGCGGGGGAAGGTAGGGGAAGGTGGGGATGATGGGGGAATGGAGGGGAAGATGGGGGAATGGATGGGAAGGTGGCCCTACCTTGCCTTATCCCACCTTCCCCCACCTTCCCCTCCATTCCCCCGCCTTCCCCCACCTTCCCCCACCTTCCCCTCCATTCCCCCGCCTTCCCCCACCTTCCCCCAACTTCCCCCAGATTCCCCCAACTTCGGGAATGCGGGGGAAGGTAGGGGGAGGAGGGGGAAGTTGGGGGATGATGGGTGAATGGAGGGGAAGATGGGGGAATGGATCGGAAGGTGGCCCTACCTTGCCTTCTCCCACCTTCCCCCACCTTCCCCTCCATTCCCCCGCCTTCCCCCACCTTCCCCCAGCTTCCCCCACATTCCCCCAACTTCGGGAATGCGGGGGAAGGTAGGGGGAGGAGGGGGAAGTTGGGGGATGATGGGGGGAATGGAGGGGAAGATGGGGGAATGGATCGGAAGGTGACGCTACCTTGCCTTCTCCCACCTTCCCCCACCTTCCCCTCCATTCCCCCGCCTTCCCCCACCTTCCCCCAACTTCCCCCAGATTCCCCCAACTTCGGGAATGCGGGGGAAGGTAGGGGGAGGAGGGGAAGTTGGGGGATGATGGGGGAATGGAGGGGAAGATGGGGGAATGGATCGGAAGGTGGCCCTACCTTGCCTTCTCCCACCTTCCCCCACCTTCCCCTCCATTCCCCCGCCTTCCCCCACCTTCCCCCAGCTTCCCCCACATTCCCCCAACTTCGGGAATGCGGGGGAAGGTAGGGGAAGGTGGGGGATGATGGGGGAATGGAGGGGAAGATGGGGGAATGGATGGGAAGGTGACCCTACCTTGCCTACTCCCACCTTCCCCCACCTTCCCCTCCATTCCCCCGCCTTCCCCCACCTTCCCCCAGCTTCCCCCACATTCCCCCAACTTCGGGAATGCGGGGGAAGGTAGGGGGAGGAGGGGGAAAGTGGGGGATGATGGGGGAATTTAGGGGAAGCTGGGGGAATGGATCTGAAGGTGGCCTTACCTTGCCTTCTCCCACCTTCCCCCACCTTCCCCTCCATTCCCCCGCCTTCCCCCACCTTCCCCCAGCTTCCCCCACATTCCCCCAACTTCGGGAATGCGGGGGAAGGTAGGGGAAGGTGGGGGATGATGGGGGAATGGAGGGGAAGATGGGGGAATGGATGGGAAGGTGGCCCTACCTTGCCTTCTCCCACCTTCCCCCACCTTCCCCTCCATTCCCCCACCTTCCCCCACCTTCCCCCACCTTCCCCTCCATTCCCCCGCCTTCCCCCACCTTCCCCCAACTTCCCCCAGATTCCCCCAACTTCGGGAATGCGGGGGAAGGTAGGGGGAGGAGGGGGAAGTTGGGGGCTGATGGGTGAATGGAGGGGAAGATGGGGGAATGGATCGGAAGGTGGCCCTACCTTGCATTCTCCCACCTTCCCCCACCTTCCCCTCCATTCCCCCGCCTTCCCCCACCTTCCCCCACCTTCCCCTCCATTCCCCCGCCTTCCCCCACCTTCCCCCAACTTCCCCCAGATTCCCCCAACTTCGGGAATGCGGGGGAAGGTAGGGGAAGGTGGGGGATGATGGGGGAATGGAGGGGAAGATGGGGGAATGGATGGGAAGGTGGCCCTACCTTGCCTTCTCCCACCTTCCCCCACCTTCCCCTCCATTCCCCCGCCTTCCCCCACCTTCCCCCACCTTCCCCTCCATTCCCCCGCCTTCCCCCACCTTCCCCCAACTTCCCCCAGATTCCCCCAACTTCGGGAATGCGGGGGAAGGTAGGGGGAGGAGGGCGAAGTTGGGGGATGATGGGTGAATGGAGGGGAAGATGGGGGAATGGATCGGAAGGTGGCCCTACCTTGCCTTCTCCCACCTTCCCCCACCTTCCCCTCCATTCCCCCGCCTTCCCCCACCTTCCCCCAGCTTCCCCCACATTCCCCCAACTTCGGGAATGCGGGGGAAGGTAGGGGGAGGAGGGGGAAGTTGGGGGATGATGGGGGAATGGAGGGGAAGATGGGGGAATGGATCGGAAGGTGACGCTACCTTGCCTTCTCCCACCTTCCCCCACCTTCCCCTCCATTCCCCCGCCTTCCCCCACCTTCCCCCAACTTCCCCCAGATTCCCCCAACTTCGGGAATGCGGGGGAAGGTAGGGGGAGGAGGGGAAGTTGGGGGATGATGGGGGAATGGAGGGGAAGATGGGGGAATGGATCGGAAGGTGGCCCTACCTTGCCTTCTCCCACCTTCCCCCACCTTCCCCTCCATTCCCCCGCCTTCCCCCACCTTCCCCCAGCTTCCCCCACATTCCCCCAACTTCGGGAATGCGGGGGAAGGTAGGGGAAGGTGGGGGATGATGGGGGAATGGAGGGGAAGATGGGGGAATGGATGGGAAGGTGACCCTACCTTGCCTACTCCCACCTTCCCCCACCTTCCCCTCCATTCCCCCGCCTTCCCCCACCTTCCCCCAGCTTCCCCCACATTCCCCCAACTTCGGGAATGCGGGGGAAGGTAGGGGGAGGAGGGGGAAAGTGGGGGATGATGGGGGAATTTAGGGGAAGCTGGGGGAATGGATCTGAAGGTGGCCTTACCTTGCCTTCTCCCACCTTCCCCCACCTTCCCCTCCATTCCCCCGCCTTCCCCCACCTTCCCCCAGCTTCCCCCACATTCCCCCAACTTCGGGAATGCGGGGGAAGGTAGGGGAAGGTGGGGGATGATGGGGGAATGGAGGGGAAGATGGGGGAATGGATGGGAAGGTGGCCCTACCTTGCCTTCTCCCACCTTCCCCCACCTTCCCCTCCATTCCCCCGCCTTCCCCCACCTTCCCCCAGCTTCCCCCACATTCCCCCAACTTTGGGAATGCGGGGGAAGGTAGGGGAAGGTGGGGGATGATGGGGGAATGGAGGGGAAGATGGGGGAATGGATGGGAAGGTGACCCTACCTTGCCTACTCCCACCTTCCCCCACCTTCCCCTCCATTCCTCCGCCTTCCCCCAGCTTCCCCCACATTCCCCCAACTTCGGGAATGCGGGGGAAGGTAGGGGAAGGTGGGGGATGATGGGGGAATGGAGGGGAAGATGGGGGAATGGATGGGAAGGTGACCCTACCTTGCCTACTCCCACCTTCCCCCACCTTCCCCTCCATTCCCCCGCCTTCCCCCACCTTCCCCCAACTTCCCCCAGATTTCCCCGCCTTCCCCCACCTTCCCCCAACTTCCCCCAGATTCCCCCAACTTCGGGAATGCGGGGGAAGGTAGGGGAGGAGGGGGAAGGTGGGGGATGATGGGGGAATGGAGGGGAAGATGGGGGAATGGATCGGAAGGTGGCCCTACCTTGCCTTCTCCCACCTTCCCCCACCTTCCCCTCCATTCCCCCGCCTTCCCCCACCTTCCCCCAGCTTCCCCCACATTCCCCCAACTTCGGGAATGCGGGGGGAGGTAGGGGAAGGTGGGGGATGATTGGGGAATGGAGGGGAAGATGGGGGAATGGATGGGAAGGTGACCCTACCTTGCCTACTCCCACCTTCCCCCACCTTCCCCTCCATTCCCCCGCCTTCCCCCACCTTCCCCCACCTTCCCCTCCATTCCCCCGCCTTCCCCCACCTTCCCCCAACTTCCCCCAGATTCCCCCAACTTCGGGAATGCGGGGGAAGGTAGGGGAAGGTGGGGGATGATGGGGGAATGGAGGGGAAGATGGGGGAATGGATGGGAAGGTGGCCCTACCTTGCCTTCTCCCACCTTCCCCCACCTTCCCCTCCATTCCCCCGCCTTCCCCCACCTTCCCCCACCTTCCCCTCCATTCCCCCGCCTTCCCCCACCTTCCCCCAACTTCCCCCAGATTCCCCCAACTTCGGGAATGCGGGGGAAGGTAGGGGAAGGTGGGGGATGATGGGGGAATGGAGGGGAAGATGGGGGAATGGATGGGAAGGTGGCCCTACCTTGCCTTCTCCCACCTTCCCCCACCTTCCCCTCCATTCCCCCGCCTTCCCCCACCTTCCCCCACCTTCCCCTCCATTCCCCCGCCTTCCCCCACCTTCCCCCAACTTCCCCCAGATTCCCCCAACTTCGGGAATGCGGGGGAAGGTAGGGGGAGGAGGGCGAAGTTGGGGGATGATGGGTGAATGGAGGGGAAGATGGGGGAATGGATCGGAAGGTGGCCCTACCTTGCCTTCTCCCACCTTCCCCCACCTTCCCCTCCATTCCCCCGCCTTCCCCCACCTTCCCCCAGCTTCCCCCACATTCCCCCAACTTCGGGAATGCGGGGGAAGGTAGGGGGAGGAGGGGGAAGTTGGGGGATGATGGGGGAATGGAGGGGAAGATGGGGGAATGGATCGGAAGGTGACGCTACCTTGCCTTCTCCCACCTTCCCCCACCTTCCCCTCCATTCCCCCGCCTTCCCCCACCTTCCCCCAACTTCCCCCAGATTCCCCCAACTTCGGGAATGCGGGGGAAGGTAGGGGGAGGAGGGGAAGTTGGGGGATGATGGGGGAATGGAGGGGAAGATGGGGGAATGGATCGGAAGGTGGCCCTACCTTGCCTTCTCCCACCTTCCCCCACCTTCCCCTCCATTCCCCCGCCTTCCCCCACCTTCCCCCAGCTTCCCCCACATTCCCCCAACTTCGGGAATGCGGGGGAAGGTAGGGGAAGGTGGGGGATGATGGGGGAATGGAGGGGAAGATGGGGGAATGGATGGGAAGGTGACCCTACCTTGCCTACTCCCACCTTCCCCCACCTTCCCCTCCATTCCCCCGCCTTCCCCCACCTTCCCCCAGCTTCCCCCACATTCCCCCAACTTCGGGAATGCGGGGGAAGGTAGGGGGAGGAGGGGGAAAGTGGGGGATGATGGGGGAATTTAGGGGAAGCTGGGGGAATGGATCTGAAGGTGGCCTTACCTTGCCTTCTCCCACCTTCCCCCACCTTCCCCTCCATTCCCCCGCCTTCCCCCACCTTCCCCCAGCTTCCCCCACATTCCCCCAACTTCGGGAATGCGGGGGAAGGTAGGGGAAGGTGGGGGATGATGGGGGAATGGAGGGGAAGATGGGGGAATGGATGGGAAGGTGGCCCTACCTTGCCTTCTCCCACCTTCCCCCACCTTCCCCTCCATTCCCCCGCCTTCCCCCACCTTCCCCCAGCTTCCCCCACATTCCCCCAACTTTGGGAATGCGGGGGAAGGTAGGGGAAGGTGGGGGATGATGGGGGAATGGAGGGGAAGATGGGGGAATGGATGGGAAGGTGACCCTACCTTGCCTACTCCCACCTTCCCCCACCTTCCCCTCCATTCCTCCGCCTTCCCCCAGCTTCCCCCACATTCCCCCAACTTCGGGAATGCGGGGGAAGGTAGGGGAAGGTGGGGGATGATGGGGGAATGGAGGGGAAGATGGGGGAATGGATGGGAAGGTGACCCTACCTTGCCTACTCCCACCTTCCCCCACCTTCCCCTCCATTCCCCCGCCTTCCCCCACCTTCCCCCAACTTCCCCCAGATTTCCCCGCCTTCCCCCACCTTCCCCCAACTTCCCCCAGATTCCCCCAACTTCGGGAATGCGGGGGAAGGTAGGGGAGGAGGGGGAAGGTGGGGGATGATGGGGGAATGGAGGGGAAGATGGGGGAATGGATCGGAAGGTGGCCCTACCTTGCCTTCTCCCACCTTCCCCCACCTTCCCCTCCATTCCCCCGCCTTCCCCCACCTTCCCCCAGCTTCCCCCACATTCCCCCAACTTCGGGAATGCGGGGGGAGGTAGGGGAAGGTGGGGGATGATTGGGGAATGGAGGGGAAGATGGGGGAATGGATGGGAAGGTGACCCTACCTTGCCTACTCCCACCTTCCCCCACCTTCCCCCACCTTCCCCTCCATTCCCCCGCCTTCCCCCACCTTCCCCCCAACTTCCCCCAGATTCCCCCAACTTCGGGAATGCGGGGGAAGGTAGGGGGAGGAGGGGAAGTTGGGGGATGATGGGGGAATGGAGGGGAAGATGGGGGAATGGATCGGAAGGTGGCCCTACCTTGCCTTCTCCCACCTTCCCCCACCTTCCCCTCCATTCCCCCGCCTTCCCCCACCTTCCCCCAGCTTCCCCCACATTCCCCCAACTTCGGGAATGCGGGGGAAGGTAGGGGAAGGTGGGGGATGATGGGGGAATGGAGGGGAAGATGGGGGAATGGATGGGAAGGTGACCCTACCTTGCCTACTCCCACCTTCCCCCACCTTCCCCTCCATTCCCCCGCCTTCCCCCACCTTCCCCCAACTTCCCCCAGATTCCCCCAACTTCGGGAATGCGGGGGAAGGTAGGGGGAGGAGGGGGAAAGTGGGGGATGATGGGGGAATTTAGGGGAAGCTGGGGGAATGGATCTGAAGGTGGCCTTACCTTGCCTTCTCCCACCTTCCCCCACCTTCCCCTCCATTCCCCCGCCTTCCCCCACCTTCCCCCAGCTTCCCCCACATTCCCCCAACTTCGGGAATGCGGGGGAAGGTAGGGGAAGGTGGGGGATGATGGGGGAATGGAGGGGAAGATGGGGGAATGGATGGGAAGGTGGCCCTACCTTGCCTTCTCCCACCTTCCCCCACCTTCCCCTCCATTCCCCCACCTTCCCCCACCTTCCCCCACCTTCCCCTCCATTCCCCCGCCTTCCCCCACCTTCCCCCAACTTCCCCCAGATTCCCCCAACTTCGGGAATGCGGGGGAAGGTAGGGGGAGGAGGGGGAAGTTGGGGGATGATGGGTGAATGGAGGGGAAGATGGGGGAATGGATCGGAAGGTGGCCCTACCTTGCCTTCTCCCACCTTCCCCCACCTTCCCCTCCATTCCCCCGCCTTCCCCCACCTTCCCCCACCTTCCCCTCCATTCCCCCGCCTTCCCCCACCTTCCCCCAACTTCCCCCAGATTCCCCCAACTTCGGGAATGCGGGGGAAGGTAGGGGGAGGAGGGGGAAGTTGGGGGATGATGGGTGAATGGAGGGGAAGATGGGGGAATGGATCGGAAGGTGGCCCTACCTTGCCTTCTCCCACCTTCCCCCACCTTCCCCTCCATTCCCCCGCCTTCCCCCACCTTCCCCCAGCTTCCCCCCTCATTCCCCCAACTTCGGGAATGCGGGGAAAGGTAGGGGAAGGTGGGGGATGATGGGGGAATGGAGGGGAAGATGGGGGAATGGATGGGAAGGTGACCCTACCTTGCCTACTCCCACCTTCCCCCACCTTCCCCTCCTTCCTCCGCCTTCCCCCACCTTCCCCCCACTTCCCCCAGATTCCCCCAACTTCGGGAATGCGGGGGAAGGTAGGGGGAGGAGGGGGAAGTTGGGGGATGATGGGGGAATGGAGGGGAAGATGGGGGAATGGATCGGAAGGTGACGCTACCTTGCCTTCTCCCACCTTCCCCCACCTTCCCCTCCATTCCCCCGACCCCCTCCCTCTACATATGACATGTAGACAGGATAAATTATTATTATTATTATTATTATATTATATCCTTCACATTTCTTTCATTTATGTCTCGATTTGTCTCAAATCCATCGCCAAATTTTGTAGACGAATTTATAGTACACTTTATATTGTTACAAACTATACATTTCCCTTTTAGCATATTTTTACCATTCTTAGAAACAAATGTTGATATATCTATGGTTTTTGTTTTTTCCTTGCACTTCAAGCAGTACATTTACAAGGGAGAAAACTATGCATTCATAAGAGTGCACAAAAGAAGCACACTATCACTTATCAGTGTCTGATAAGAAGAGGAGAGTGGAATCCTTTCAAAAAAATCTCGTCAGAGAATGATAAATTTTCTTCACTTTTTTGCATAAATTATCTCATTTTCGCTTATATCTCGCTTCAACGTTAATATTTTTGAATGAAATTTTAAATGCGTGTTATTGAGCATTCTTCTGCTTTTTCTGTCTAGCGTGCGGTCGGTCAGGCATTATTGTCCAAGTGACCTTTGTCATCTATACCTTCCCTCGTCTATTCCATCTACAGCAAAGCAGGGGGAATCTTCATATCCACAAGTTCTATCCTTCGGTCTCTGAGAGAATTCTTCTCCATTCAAGAAAACGTCCAAAAAGAATCTTGATAAGAACATTCAAATAACCCACGAAAACATTGCGTTGTTCGTCCAACTGGCCTGCTTGACAAGATGGAGATACCGCTCCTGACTTTCCAAAGTCTTCTAGGAGGGGATTCTACTGTTTATCCTTTTTTCTTGATGGAATTGACGAGTGTAGTCGAGAGTGGAGAGAGAAGAGAGTGGAGAGAGAAGAGAGAGAGGATTCTTCATGTGAAGGATAATAATCCAAAAAGCGATGACACTAAAACTCAACAATTGAAGAAAAGGTACTATGATCCGAAAACAGGGTTCTGCGGTGTCAATGAATTACAACGCATGACCAAAATACCTTTCAAAAAGAGTTCTTGAATGAACAAGATGTATATACTCTACACAAACCCGCACGTAAAAATTTTACAACTGAAAGAGTTTACTTTCACGAAATAGATGAACAATGGCAATCAGATCTTGTAGAAATGATTCCTTATGCTGCTGAAAATGATGTATACAAGTATCTATTAACAACAATCGATTGTTTCAGTAAATATGCTTGGGTCATTCCTTTGAAAAATAAAACGGGAAAAGAAACTAGTGATGCTTTACAATCAATTTTCACTTCCAGGAAACCAAAGAAAATGCAAACAGATAATGGCAAAGAGTATTACAATAAAGAAATGAACAATCTTTTCAAAAAGTTTGAAATCAATCACTTTTCAACTTACTCGGATAAAAAGGCTTCAATTATTGAAAGACTCAATCGAACTCTCAAAGAAAAAATGTGGAAAATCTTTACTTATAATGGAAATCACAGATGGATAGAAATTCTGCAAGATCTTGTCAAGGGTTATAACAACCATTATCATCGCTCAATTAAAATGACTCCAATAGAAGCTTCACGAATTGAGAATACACATCTTGTTCATGATAATTTGTTCCCTTTCCAAAGTCAAGATGGAAAAGAGATTGAAAATTTTAGTTCAAAATTTAAAATTGGTGATACTGTCAGGATAACAAAGTATAAATCTATTTTCGCTAAAGGTTATCTACCTAATTGGAGTACCGAAATGTTTAAAATTGCTAAAGTGTTTGAAACATCTCCAGTTACGTATGAACTTGTAGATCTTGGTGAAGAAGAAATTAAAGGAAAGTTCTATGGAGAAGAACTAACGCTATTCAACAACACAGAAGAACAATATACAGTTGAAAAGATTTTAAAACGTAGAACGAAGAATGGAATAAGACAAGTATTCGTAAAGTGGTATGGATACCCTGAAAAGTTTAATTCTTGGATTTCTGAGAGTGACATGAGTGTAAATAAATGATACAATCGTTTTTTACACAATTCAAATGCTTTTTGAAAAGATTGTTCATTTCTTTATTGTAATACTCTTTGCCATTATCTGTTTGCATTTTCTTTGGTTTCCTGGAAGTGAAAATTGATTGTAAAGCATCACTAGTTTCTTTTCCCGTTTTATTTTTCAAAGGAATGACCCAAGCATATTTACTGAAACAATCGATTGTTGTTAATAGATACTTGTATACATCATTTTCAGCAGCATAAGGAATCATTTCTACAAGATCTGATTGCCATTGTTCATCTATTTCGTGAAAGTAAACTCTTTCAGTTGTAAAATTTTTACGTGCGGGTTTGTGTAGAGTATATACATCTTGTTCATTCAAGAACTCTTTTTGAAAGGTATTTTGGTCATGCGTTGTAATTCATTGACACCGCAGAACCCTGTTTTCGGATCATAGTACCTTTTCTTCAATTGTTGAGTTTTAGTGTCATCGCTTTTTGGATTATTATCCTTCACATGAAGAATCCTCTCTCTCTTCTCTCTCCACTCTCTTCTCTCTCCACTCTCGACTACACTCGTCAATTCCATCAAGAAAAAAGGATAAACAGTAGAATCCCCTCCTAGAAGACTTTGGAAAGTCAGGAGCGGTATCTCCATCTTGTCAAGCAGGCCAGTTGGACGAACAACGCAATGTTTTCGTGGGTTATTTGAATGTTCTTATCAAGATTCTTTTTGGACGTTTTCTTGAATGGAGAAGAATTCTCTCAGAGACCGAAGGATAGAACTTGTGGATATGAAGATTCCCCCTGCTTTGACCCCCTCCCTCTACATATGACATGTAGACAGGATAAATTATTATTATTATTATTATTATATTATATCCTTCACATTTCTTTCATTTATGTCTCGATTTGTCTCAAATCCATCGCCAAATTTTGTAGACGAATTTATAGTACACTTTATATTGTTACAAACTATACATTTCCCTTTTAGCATATTTTTACCATTCTTAGAAACAAATGTTGATATATCTATGGTTTTTGTTTTTTCCTTGCACTTCAAGCAGTACATTTACAAGGGAGAAAACTATGCATTCATAAGAGTGCACAAAAGAAGCACACTATCACTTATCAGTGTCTGATAAGAAGAGGAGAGTGGAATCCTTTCAAAAAAATCTCGTCAGAGAATGATAAATTTTCTTCACTTTTTTGCATAAATTATCTCATTTTCGCTTATATCTCGCTTCAACGTTAATATTTTTGAATGAAATTTTAAATGCGTGTTATTGAGCATTCTTCTGCTTTTTCTGTCTAGCGTGCGGTCGGTCAGGCATTATTGTCCAAGTGACCTTTGTCATCTATACCTTCCCTCGTCTATTCCATCTACAGATAAGAAACCCAGTTGAATCCCCTCCCAGGAGGTGTTTGGAAAGCCGGGAGGTGTATTTCCTTCTTCATGCAGCCTCAACGGACGAAGCTCTAATTGCTACGTGGGTTATTTTCTTCAACTTCTAGTGGACTATTTTCAAGATTCTATTTCGTTACAAGAGCAGAAGCTGAAGGACCATCAAGAGAGATGAGATATTGCAAGATTAATCGATGTATAGATGAACGAAAACCCATTGATCTATGAAGGATCCCCTGCATGACCCACCGCACCAATGTGCGAATGTGATAAATTATATTTATTGAGCAAAACTATATTTTAGATATGTCGAAAAATTGATTGATGTCTTTGACTGGGAAATTTGCTCAGATGAGGTTTTTATTCCAGATAGTTAAATAGACAAGTTCTCAAATTTTTCTTTTCTTCCAATTTTGCTTCCTCGGCTTCTCTATTTGTTGAATTATTTTTAATCAAAGTATTTTTAGTTTGCTCAATTCGCAAAGTATTTTCCAATTCTTGAATTCTAATTCTTAGAATTGAATTTTCCTTTTCCAATATTTCATACTGACGGGTTATACCATGAAGATATTCTTCACCAATTAGATTTAATGCTTTAGTACTTGATATTTCATTTATCAATGTTTTGATTATTGGAACCAATTCATGATCTGATCCACATTGTTGTTCAACATATTTGTTTAATAAATCCAATTGTGCTGATATTGTTTTGCAATTTTTGGCAATATTTGAATTTTCATGTTTCTTTAAAGAATCTATTAAATATTCTTGCATTTCAGAACTATGTTCTACAGTATCAAGAATTTTTTTAGCAACTGCCAAGTTGTTATCAGCGGTTTGCTTTTTAAGTTTTGGCATTGTCATAATGTTACTCATTTACTGGCTTAAAATTATATTATCGTTACAATAAGCATCGAAAATGTGTTAAACATGTCAGTGTTTAATTTTATGTAAAATAACGAGTGCTTATTGTAAGCAAATACGACTAGCCCTATGAGCTTAAACAAACAATAATACTCTACAATAAGCACCAGTGATCATACACTAGTTTCATCTAATTCTTCTTTTCGCGATGAGCAGTTGAATTAGATGCTTCTTTTTAAGAGAATGTTCATAAAAGAAACATAATATCACCCATCAGAGGGGTTCGAGTCCCTGCGACTCCATAAAAGGTTTTGCTCTTTTTTCCAATTTTATATTTTTGTTGATTTTTGCGTGTCAAATGAATAGGAAATGTCTGAGAAACATTTTAAAAAATGGTTAAAAAGTTAGGAAGGCAAACCCTGGGCAGAGGAGGGCAGAGGAGGGCAGAGGAGGGCAGAGGAGGGGGGCAGAGGGGTGAAACCCTGGGTCGGGGGCAGGGTTGGGATTTAACGTTAACGGTTTTAACGGATTTAACGGATTTAACGGTATTCATCCGTTAAATTAATTTTTAACGGAATCCGTTAAATTTTTTCCGTTAAATCCGTTAAAAATAAATTTAATATTTTGGAGTAAAAAAGGTAGAAAACATGCTATTTTAATATGTTTTATGCTTTTAAATTTTATTTTTCGAATACTCTGTTCTCACTATTGCGTTATAGTAGTACTATATTCGAACTGATTATCTAAAGCACTTCACTTTCGTCACAGGCTGTTCTTCTTTAGTTTTCGCATTTTTTGCGTAATGCTTTATATTGATTATTTTATTTTGTTTTCTGAAATGTACGGTTACTACTCCTAATATTGATTGACAAAAATGGTTAAATATCGAAATTAGTCGAGTTCCACAATTTCTTTGGTAATTTAACGGATTTAACGGTTTTAACGGAATTTAACGGAATTTGAAACCGTTAATTTAACGATTTAACGGATCCGTTAAATTTTGATTCAACGCCCAACCCTGGTCGGGGGTAAAAGAGGGAAAATTGGAATGTTTGAAAAATGATGTTTTTGATGATATTTCAATGAAATGCTGGTGTAAAAGTTGTAAAATGGTTGAAAAAATGAGAAATTTGAAAAGGGGGCAGAGGAGGGCCAAACCCTGGTCTAGCGGCGACCGATTGTATACTAATCTTTATCTTTCTTTCATCATCATTGCTATGGCATCTTTGACCTCTCTGACTACTATTTTCATACTTTCTCACTATCATTGTCTGGTTATGAATCTGCTGTTGTGTTCCAATTAGTCACGATCACCATAAAGATCCTATTTATATACCGTTCGTTTACAGTCTTCGGCCGATTTATCACTCCACTTTTGGTGATTTCCCGCCGATTTCACCTATGTCTTTTCCTTATCATATGTCTCTTTTCTTCTCTACCTCTCTCGTGATTATCGATCTGTTAGTCCACGTTCTTCTTATTTTGTTGGGAATATATTCCCCTCGATACCTTTTTGTCGTAGTTCTCTGTCACATGTCTAAGATTCACATTCTCAATTTGAACCTCTCCGCTCTGGAAACTCGCTTTTCATTACTTTGCTGTTCTACGAGAAAGTTGTCATTCAGCTATTACTTTAGATAATATAAATTCCATTTCAGAGTGTTCAACTCCCTGGGGCCTCTTCTCGATGTGTTCTTCAGAAGCGGGTCGCCGCCAAGCTCCGCTCCTACTCCGCTCCTACTCCGCTCCGCATCCGCTCCGCATCCGCTCCGCATCCGCTCCGCATCCGCTCCGCATCCGCTCCGCATCCGCTCCGCATCCGCTCCGGATCCGCTCCGGATCCGCCTCAAGCACCGTCGACGTCTCTATGATCTGTTGAAGGTACGGGTCTACCTTAGTTAATCTTATGTTGTGTTGAAAAGTCTTGAAAAGAAAAGAAAAACAGATAACACTCCTCGTCTTGCACTCTCTCTCTCACCACTTTTTCTTTTCTTTTCACTACTTCTGAACACCAAGTTACTATCCTTTTCTCACTTCTTCAGTTAACGCCATCGCCCCAATCATTAATTTGTCCATAATCATCATTTCGTTATTTTTTTCGAAATGAATCATGTTGATTTCAAAGAGAAATATGATAATTAGTTATCGATGCCGTTTGCGGAAGAAGTGCATTCTTTTGTAACCTTGTTCAATGCTCAAAAGTTTTGTGATAGTGCAAACAGTGGATAGTTGTCTTTGCCTTTCCTTTGAACACAAATTAGATTATCGATGAATCAATGGTGTTTTCGAATCGTTGAATCTTGTAATTTGATGTTTTGCAGGGCGAATCGTCACCGTCGACAAATATCTTCGGAAGCTCGTCGTCCTCGCCGATGATGGTCTGCTCGATGCGTTCATCAGAAGTGGGTCGCCGCCAAGCTGCTACGTCGTTCTGTCGGCGCATTCCAGCACTGACTGGAACTCGTTTTCCGAAAAAATAAAGAATTTGGGTGTGTTGTTGTTTGACATCTGTATCCAAGCCCGCGCACTTAAATAGGCGGGGTCAGCATCGCAATATAAGGAGGGTTAATCAGAAAGGGGCGGAGCCATGTATCGGTATATAAGTACTGGCGTGTTGGAGTATATATAGATCGTTTGACATGCCTTCGAAAAGGGACCCATGGCCTAGTGGATAATAGCTCAGACAATCAAACCGGCCGCTTGGTCGGCCAAAAAGTTCGATTCCTAACCTGGCACTACTCTTTTTGCTATTTTTTCTTTGACGTAGTTCTGCTCTCCTTACGCCAACGTCTATATGCCACAGCGGTCATGTAAAATGATCACGAACTATCTTATTTTTCTCAAAATTACACTACATATTTTAAAATATTGATAAGGACATTGTACTTTGTGTTCAATGTGCTTTCAATGACTATTAATATTTCATTACTTGGACGAATAAAACAAATCAATAGAACTATGACTGACGATTTCAGTAGCGTTTTAAAGTTTCAAAAGGAAGACCTGTAAAAGTATTCGTTAAAGAAATCAAGAACGAAACATTGAAATGAAATTTGAAACTGATTTTATTAGTCATACATCCGAAATAAGAGACAACATTTTAAACAGGATGTAAATTTATGAGTGAGGCAGAAAAGAGAAGATTATTGATTGAAATGAGGAACTAAAGAAAACAAGAATTTACGTTTTTTTCGTGAAATAATGTGAATTGTATATATAGTTAAAATGTAATGTTAGCAATTATCAGAATACCATCACTGATCCATCGATCTGCTCTCATCATCTGGCCACTCTATCATTGATCTTACTCTGAGTATGAGACAGAGCCACTTCCTATCTTGTAATCAATACCATAGCCATTTCTAGAGACATATAGGAGCACATTGGCCGCACAAATGATGATTCCTTGAACATCTGATAGAGATATAAGTCGTCCAACCAGTTCGGACAATATGCTGATGCATAAGTAACCTATCACGAATATCTGAAAAGGACTTGAAAAATTTACAGTGGAAGATTACGGTAGATTTTATACAGTATGTGTCAAATATTATATTGTTTCTTGAAAGGGGGTATGTAATATTTATTATATGAATTCCTTGTTTCTTTCTATGAATCTCTTCATTGTTCGTATTTAATATAATTTAATTTAATTTATCAAGGACACATCAAAGATGTGACACCATTTGAAACGACAATTGAATAAATAAGTGAATTGTCAAGGTGGATGGTAGGAAATGGGGAGGTATAAGAGGGTAGTGCTTTGTATATACTACATATTACCTGTGTACATTTTACACATTTACATATCCTCTTTGCCCCTCATGCAAGATAGCATATTGCACTACCATAAGAAGCATTGAATGACTAGGTAAAGCTATTGTTTTGAAATACCAGAGGAGAAAGGGATGAAGAGCTTAGAATATGGTTTGTCAAGCTTGCAATATCGATTACAGGGTGTCGAAAAATTACTGTTACACGAATAAACCCATGAAGCTTTCTCAAAAACTATCATTGACGAGCCAAACGTGGTACAGAATTTACCACTGATCATAGAAACATAAGAACGATTGATGACTCGATCTCGCCTCCATTGGCCACAATGACGCCTCCGAGCCTATGAGAGTCAAAGTCATTGTAGGGCAGCAGGTAAGGGATATCGATTTTCTCCCATGCTATTTCCAAGACCTTCTTGAGGGACTCGCGGTTTTTATGGTTGGTAGAGCAGGACTCCTTCTCCAAATTTGCCAGGACGCAAGACCATTTGCGCTTTAGTGATGTTTTTAAATTAAAAATTAATTACAGTACGATCATGGTAGATTCTAGTGCTACAGTAATCCAATTCTCTATCGGATCTTAGTGATCGTATTCTGATAATTGCTAACATTCGGGAGAGTTTTTCAATGTGTATTATTGTTTTAGACTATAATATTTGTTCCATTTTGACTACACATACTAAAATTCATTGTATCAAGAAATGACGTCATCTTTGGGATACTGTAGTTATGTACCTCCACAAAGATTTGATCTCTTATTGTTAGGTATGCACAAACCCTATAATAATATATTTATCGCATCTTGGAGAAAAGAGACAAGAGAGATCTTTTTTCATAAACAATTAAAATACTTATTAAAACAAGAAGTAGCGACGATATAGGTGCAATTACTGGATTGCAACCTTTATAGAATTACTAAACACTTGAGGAGAGATTGATGTTACAATATTTCGATCTAAATTATTCCATTTTCGGACAACACGATTTGAGAAAAATGATAGATAGCGTGTACTAGATGAAGGGTTCATACAAATTCTAAGTTGATGACCTCGAGTAATATTCAAAGTGTTGGAAAATATAAAGAGCAAAAGAATGAGAGATTAATCATAACATTTTAACTATATACACAATTCACAGTATTTCACGAAAAAAAACGTAAATTCTTGTTTTCTTTAGTTCCTCATTTCAATCAATCATCTTCTCTTTTCTGCCTCAATCATAAAATTACATGTTGTTTAAAATGTTGTTACTTATTTCGGATGTATGGCTAATAAAATCAGATTCAAATTTCATTTCAATGTTTCGTCGATCGTTCTTATGTTTCTATGATCAGTGGTAAATTCTGTACCACGTTTGGCTCGTCAATGATAGTTTTTGAGAAAGCTTCATGGGTTTATTCGTGTAACAGTAATTTTTCGACACCCTGTAATCGATATTGCAAGCTTGACAAACCATATTCTAAGCTCTTCATCCCTTTCTCCTCTGGTATTTCAAAACAATAGCTTTACCTAGTCATTCAATGCTTCTTATGGTAGTGCAATATGCTATCTTGCATGAGGGGCAAAGAGGATATGTAAATGTGTAAAATGTACACAGGTAATATGTAGTATATACAAAGCACTACCCTCTTATACCTCCCCATTTCCTACCATCCACCTTGACAATTCACTTATTTATTCAATTGTCGTTTCAAATGGTGTCACATCTTTGATGTGTCCTTGATAAATTAAATTAAATTATATTAAATACGAACAATGAAGAGATTCATAGAAAGAAACAAGGAATTCATATAATAAATATTACATACCCCCTTTCAAGAAACAATATAATATTTGACACATACTGTATAAAATCTACCGTAATCTTCCACTGTAAATTTTTCAAGTCCTTTTCAGATATTCGTGATAGGTTACTTATGCATCAGCATATTGTCCGAACTGGTTGGACGACTTATATCTCTATCAGATGTTCAAGGAATCATCATTTGTGCGGCCAATGTGCTCCTATATGTCTCTAGAAATGGCTATGGTATTGATTACAAGATAGGAAGTGGCTCTGTCTCATACTCAGAGTAAGATCAATGATAGAGTGGCCAGATGATGAGAGCAGATCGATGGATCAGTGATGGTATTCTGATAATTGCTAACATTACATTTTAACTATATATACAATTCACATTATTTCACGAAAAAAACGTAAATTCTTGTTTTCTTTAGTTCCTCATTTCAATCAATAATCTTCTCTTTTCTGCCTCACTCATAAATTTACATCCTGTTTAAAATGTTGTCTCTTATTTCGGATGTATGACTAATAAAATCAGTTTCAAATTTCATTTCAATGTTTCGTTCTTGATTTCTTTAACGAATACTTTTACAGGTCTTCCTTTTGAAACTTTAAAACGCTACTGAAATCGTCAGTCATAGTTCTATTGATTTGTTTTATTCGTCCAAGTAATGAAATATTAATAGTCATTGAAAGCACATTGAACACAAAGTACAATGTCCTTATCAATATTTTAAAATATGTAGTGTAATTTTGAGAAAAATAAGATAGTTCGTGATCATTTTACATGACCGCTGTGGCATATAGACGTTGGCGTAAGGAGAGCAGAACTACGTCAAAGAAAAAATAGCAAAAAGAGTAGTGCCAGGTTAGGAATCGAACTTTTTGGCCGACCAAGCGGCCGGTTTGATTGTCTGAGCTATTATCCACTAGGCCATGGGTCCCTTTTCGAAGGCATGTCAAACGATCTATATATACTCCAACACGCCAGTACTTATATACCGATACATGGCTCCGCCCCTTTCTGATTAACCCTCCTTATATTGCGATGCTGACCCCGCCTATTTAAGTGCGCGGGCTTGGATACAGATGTCAAACAACAACACACCCAAATTCTTTATTTTTTCGGAAAACGAGTTCCAGTCAGTGCTGGAATGCGCCGACAGAACGACGTAGCAGCTTGGCGGCGACCCACTTCTGATGAACGCATCGAGCAGACCATCATCGGCGAGGACGACGAGCTTCCGAAGATATTTGTCGACGGTGACGATTCGCCCTGCAAAACATCAAATTACAAGATTCAACGATTCGAAAACACCATTGATTCATCGATAATCTAATTTGTGTTCAAAGGAAAGGCAAAGACAACTATCCACTGTTTGCACTATCACAAAACTTTTGAGCATTGAACAAGGTTACAAAAGAATGCACTTCTTCCGCAAACGGCATCGATAACTAATTATCATATTTCTCTTTGAAATCAACATGATTCATTTCGAAAAAAATAACGAAATGATGATTATGGACAAATTAATGATTGGGGCGATGGCGTTAACTGAAGAAGTGAGAAAAGGATAGTAACTTGGTGTTCAGAAGTAGTGAAAAGAAAAGAAAAAGTGGTGAGAGAGAGAGTGCAAGACGAGGAGTGTTATCTGTTTTTCTTTTCTTTTCAAGACTTTTCAACACAACATAAGATTAACTAAGGTAGACCCGTACCTTCAACAGATCATAGAGACGTCGACGGTGCTTGAGGCGGATCCGGAGCGGATCCGGAGCGGATGCGGAGCGGATGCGGAGCGGATGCGGAGCGGATGCGGAGCGGATGCGGAGCGGATGCGGAGCGGAGTAGGAGCGGAGTAGGAGCGGAGCTTGGCGGCGACCCGCTTCTGAAGAACACATCGAGAAGAGGCCCCAGGGAGTTGAACACTCTGAAATGGAATTTATATTATCTAAAGTAATAGCTGAATGACAACTTTCTCGTAGAACAGCAAAGTAATGAAAAGCGAGTTTCCAGAGCGGAGAGGTTCAAATTGAGAATGTGAATCTTAGACATGTGACAGAGAACTACGACAAAAAGGTATCGAGGGGAATATATTCCCAACAAAATAAGAAGAACGTGGACTAACAGATCGATAATCACGAGAGAGGTAGAGAAGAAAAGAGACATATGATAAGGAAAAGACATAGGTGAAATCGGCGGGAAATCACCAAAAGTGGAGTGATAAATCGGCCGAAGACTGTAAACGAACGGTATATAAATAGGATCTTTATGGTGATCGTGACTAATTGGAACACAACAGCAGATTCATAACCAGACAATGATAGTGAGAAAGTATGAAAATAGTAGTCAGAGAGGTCAAAGATGCCATAGCAATGATGATGAAAGAAAGATAAAGATTAGTATACAATCGGTCGCCGCTAGACCAGGGTTTGGCCCTCCTCTGCCCCCTTTTCAAATTTCTCATTTTTTCAACCATTTTACAACTTTTACACCAGCATTTCATTGAAATATCATCAAAAACATCATTTTTCAAACATTCCAATTTTCCCTCTTTTACCCCCGACCAGGGTTGGGCGTTGAATCAAAATTTAACGGATCCGTTAAATCGTTAAATTAACGGTTTCAAATTCCGTTAAATTCCGTTAAAACCGTTAAATCCGTTAAATTACCAAAGAAATTGTGGAACTCGACTAATTTCGATATTTAACCATTTTTGTCAATCAATATTAGGAGTAGTAACCGTACATTTCAGAAAACAAAATAAAATAATCAATATAAAGCATTACGCAAAAAATGCGAAAACTAAAGAAGAACAGCCTGTGACGAAAGTGAAGTGCTTTAGATAATCAGTTCGAATATAGTACTACTATAACGCAATAGTGAGAACAGAGTATTCGAAAAATAAAATTTAAAAGCATAAAACATATTAAAATAGCATGTTTTCTACCTTTTTTACTCCAAAATATTAAATTTATTTTTAACGGATTTAACGGAAAAAATTTAACGGATTCCGTTAAAAATTAATTTAACGGATGAATACCGTTAAATCCGTTAAATCCGTTAAAACCGTTAACGTTAAATCCCAACCCTGCCCCCGACCCAGGGTTTCACCCCTCTGCCCCCCTCCTCTGCCCTCCTCTGCCCTCCTCTGCCCTCCTCTGCCCAGGGTTTGCCTTCCTAACTTTTTAACCATTTTTTAAAATGTTTCTCAGACATTTCCTATTCATTTGACACGCAAAAATCAACAAAAATATAAAATTGGAAAAAAGAGCAAAACCTTTTATGGAGTCGCAGGGACTCGAACCCCTCTGATGGGTGATATTATGTTTCTTTTATGAACATTCTCTTAAAAAGAAGCATCTAATTCAACTGCTCATCGCGAAAAGAAGAATTAGATGAAACTAGTGTATGATCACTGGTGCTTATTGTAGAGTATTATTGTTTGTTTAAGCTCATAGGGCTAGTCGTATTTGCTTACAATAAGCACTCGTTATTTTACATAAAATTAAACACTGACATGTTTAACACATTTTCGATGCTTATTGTAACGATAATATAATTTTAAGCCAGTAAATGAGTAACATTATGACAATGCCAAAACTTAAAAAGCAAACCGCTGATAACAACTTGGCAGTTGCTAAAAAAATTCTTGATACTGTAGAACATAGTTCTGAAATGCAAGAATATTTAATAGATTCTTTAAAGAAACATGAAAATTCAAATATTGCCAAAAATTGCAAAACAATATCAGCACAATTGGATTTATTAAACAAATATGTTGAACAACAATGTGGATCAGATCATGAATTGGTTCCAATAATCAAAACATTGATAAATGAAATATCAAGTACTAAAGCATTAAATCTAATTGGTGAAGAATATCTTCATGGTATAACCCGTCAGTATGAAATATTGGAAAAGGAAAATTCAATTCTAAGAATTAGAATTCAAGAATTGGAAAATACTTTGCGAATTGAGCAAACTAAAAATACTTTGATTAAAAATAATTCAACAAATAGAGAAGCCGAGGAAGCAAAATTGGAAGAAAAGAAAAATTTGAGAACTTGTCTATTTAACTATCTGGAATAAAAACCTCATCTGAGCAAATTTCCCAGTCAAAGACATCAATCAATTTTTCGACATATCTAAAATATAGTTTTGCTCAATAAATATAATTTATCACATTCGCACATTGGTGCGGTGGGTCATGCAGGGGATCCTTCATAGATCAATGGGTTTTCGTTCATCTATACATCGATTAATCTTGCAATATCTCATCTCTCTTGATGGTCCTTCAGCTTCTGCTCTTGTAACGAAATAGAATCTTGAAAATAGTCCACTAGAAGTTGAAGAAAATAACCCACGTAGCAATTAGAGCTTCGTCCGTTGAGGCTGCATGAAGAAGGAAATACACCTCCCGGCTTTCCAAACACCTCCTGGGAGGGGATTCAACTGGGTTTCTTATCTGTAGATGGAATAGACGAGGGAAGGTATAGATGACAAAGGTCACTTGGACAATAATGCCTGACCGACCGCACGCTAGACAGAAAAAGCAGAAGAATGCTCAATAACACGCATTTAAAATTTCATTCAAAAATATTAACGTTGAAGCGAGATATAAGCGAAAATGAGATAATTTATGCAAAAAAGTGAAGAAAATTTATCATTCTCTGACGAGATTTTTTTGAAAGGATTCCACTCTCCTCTTCTTATCAGACACTGATAAGTGATAGTGTGCTTCTTTTGTGCACTCTTATGAATGCATAGTTTTCTCCCTTGTAAATGTACTGCTTGAAGTGCAAGGAAAAAACAAAAACCATAGATATATCAACATTTGTTTCTAAGAATGGTAAAAATATGCTAAAAGGGAAATGTATAGTTTGTAACAATATAAAGTGTACTATAAATTCGTCTACAAAATTTGGCGATGGATTTGAGACAAATCGAGACATAAATGAAAGAAATGTGAAGGATATAATATAATAATAATAATAATAATAATTTATCCTGTCTACATGTCATATGTAGAGGGAGGGGGTCAAAGCAGGGGGAATCTTCATATCCACAAGTTCTATCCTTCGGTCTCTGAGAGAATTCTTCTCCATTCAAGAAAACGTCCAAAAAGAATCTTGATAAGAACATTCAAATAACCCACGAAAACATTGCGTTGTTCGTCCAACTGGCCTGCTTGACAAGATGGAGATACCGCTCCTGACTTTCCAAAGTCTTCTAGGAGGGGATTCTACTGTTTATCCTTTTTTCTTGATGGAATTGGCGAGTGTAGTCGAGAGTGGAGAGAGAAGAGAGTGGAGAGAGAAGAGAGAGAGGATTCTTCATGTGAAGAATAATAATCCAAAAAGCGATGACACTAAAACTCAACAATTGAAGAAAAGGTACTATGATCCGAAAACAGGGTTCTGCGGTGTCAATGAATTACAACGCATGACCAAAATACCTTTCAAAAAGAGTTCTTGAATGAACAAGATGTATATACTCTACACAAACCCGCACGTAAAAATTTTACAACTGAAAGAGTTTACTTTCACGAAATAGATGAACAATGGCAATCAGATCTTGTAGAAATGATTCCTTATGCTGCTGAAAATGATGTATACAAGTATCTATTAACAACAATCGATTGTTTCAGTAAATATGCTTGGGTCATTCCTTTGAAAAATAAAACGGGAAAAGAAACTAGTGATGCTTTACAATCAATTTTCACTTCCAGGAAACCAAAGAAAATGCAAACAGATAATGGCAAAGAGTATTACAATAAAGAAATGAACAATCTTTTCAAAAAGCATTTGAATTGTGTAAAAAACGATTGTATCATTTATTTACACTCATGTCACTCTCAGAAATCCAAGAATTAAACTTTTCAGGGTATCCATACCACTTTACGAAAACTTGTCTTATTCCATTCTTCGTTCTACGTTTTAAAATCTTTTCAACTGTATATTGTTCTTCAGTGTTGTTGAATAGCGTTAGTTCTTCTCCATAGAACTTTCCTTTAATTTCTTCTTCACCAAGATCTACAAGTTCATACGTAACTGGAGATGTTTCAAACACTTTAGCAATTTTAAACATTTCGGTACTCCAATTAGGTAGATAACCTTTAGCGAAAATAGATTTATACTTTGTTATCCTGACAGTATCACCAATTTTAAATTTTGAACTAAAATTTTCAATCTCTTTTCCATCTTGACTTTGGAAAGGGAACAAATTATCATGAACAAGATGTGTATTCTCAATTCGTGAAGCTTCTATTGGAGTCATTTTAATTGAGCGATGATAATGGTTGTTATAACCCTTGACAAGATCTTGCAGAATTTCTATCCATCTGTGATTTCCATTATAAGTAAAGATTTTCCACATTTTTTCTTTGAGAGTTCGATTGAATCTTTCAATAATTGAAGCCTTTTTATCCGAGTAAGTTGAAAAGTGATTGATTTCAAACTTTTTGAAAAGATTGTTCATTTCTTTATTGTAATACTCTTTGCCATTATCTGTTTGCATTTTCTTTGGTTTCCTGGAAGTGAAAATTGATTGTAAAGCATCACTAGTTTCTTTTCCCGTTTTATTTTTCAAAGGAATGACCCAAGCATATTTACTGAAACAATCGATTGTTGTTAATAGATACTTGTATACATCATTTTCAGCAGCATAAGGAATCATTTCTACAAGATCTGATTGCCATTGTTCATCTATTTCGTGAAAGTAAACTCTTTCAGTTGTAAAATTTTTACGTGCGGGTTTGTGTAGAGTATATACATCTTGTTCATTCAAGAACTCTTTTTGAAAGGTATTTTGGTCATGCGTTGTAATTCATTGACACCGCAGAACCCTGTTTTCGGATCATAGTACCTTTTCTTCAATTGTTGAGTTTTAGTGTCATCGCTTTTTGGATTATTATCCTTCACATGAAGAATCCTCTCTCTCTTCTCTCTCCACTCTCTTCTCTCTCCACTCTCGACTACACTCGTCAATTCCATCAAGAAAAAAGGATAAACAGTAGAATCCCCTCCTAGAAGACTTTGGAAAGTCAGGAGCGGTATCTCCATCTTGTCAAGCAGGCCAGTTGGACGAACAACGCAATGTTTTCGTGGGTTATTTGAATGTTCTTATCAAGATTCTTTTTGGACGTTTTCTTGAATGGAGAAGAATTCTCTCAGAGACCGAAGGATAGAACTTGTGGATATGAAGATTCCCCCTGCTTTGACCCCCTCCCTCTACATATGACATGTAGACAGGATAAATTATTATTATTATTATTATTATATTATATCCTTCACATTTCTTTCATTTATGTCTCGATTTGTCTCAAATCCATCGCCAAATTTTGTAGACGAATTTATAGTACACTTTATATTGTTACAAACTATACATTTCCCTTTTAGCATATTTTTACCATTCTTAGAAACAAATGTTGATATATCTATGGTTTTTGTTTTTTCCTTGCACTTCAAGCAGTACATTTACAAGGGAGAAAACTATGCATTCATAAGAGTGCACAAAAGAAGCACACTATCACTTATCAGTGTCTGATAAGAAGAGGAGAGTGGAATCCTTTCAAAAAAATCTCGTCAGAGAATGATAAATTTTCTTCACTTTTTTGCATAAATTATCTCATTTTCGCTTATATCTCGCTTCAACGTTAATATTTTTGAATGAAATTTTAAATGCGTGTTATTGAGCATTCTTCTGCTTTTTCTGTCTAGCGTGCGGTCGGTCAGGCATTATTGTCCAAGTGACCTTTGTCATCTATACCTTCCCTCGTCTATTCCATCTACAGATAAGAAACCCAGTTGAATCCCCTCCCAGGAGGTGTTTGGAAAGCCGGGAGGTGTATTTCCTTCTTCATGCAGCCTCAACGGACGAAGCTCTAATTGCTACGTGGGTTATTTTCTTCAACTTCTAGTGGACTATTTTCAAGATTCTATTTCGTTACAAGAGCAGAAGCTGAAGGACCATCAAGAGAGATGAGATATTGCAAGATTAATCGATGTATAGATGAACGAAAACCCATTGATCTATGAAGGATCCCCTGCATGACCCACCGCACCAATGTGCGAATGTGATAAATTATATTTATTGAGCAAAACTATATTTTAGATATGTCGAAAAATTGATTGATGTCTTTGACTGGGAAATTTGCTCAGATGAGGTTTTTATTCCAGATAGTTAAATAGACAAGTTCTCAAATTTTTCTTTTCTTCCAATTTTGCTTCCTCGGCTTCTCTATTTGTTGAATTATTTTTAATCAAAGTATTTTTAGTTTGCTCAATTCGCAAAGTATTTTCCAATTCTTGAATTCTAATTCTTAGAATTGAATTTTCCTTTTCCAATATTTCATACTGACGGGTTATACCATGAAGATATTCTTCACCAATTAGATTTAATGCTTTAGTACTTGATATTTCATTTATCAATGTTTTGATTATTGGAACCAATTCATGATCTGATCCACATTGTTGTTCAACATATTTGTTTAATAAATCCAATTGTGCTGATATTGTTTTGCAATTTTTGGCAATATTTGAATTTTCATGTTTCTTTAAAGAATCTATTAAATATTCTTGCATTTCAGAACTATGTTCTACAGTATCAAGAATTTTTTTAGCAACTGCCAAGTTGTTATCAGCGGTTTGCTTTTTAAGTTTTGGCATTGTCATAATGTTACTCATTTACTGGCTTAAAATTATATTATCGTTACAATAAGCATCGAAAATGTGTTAAACATGTCAGTGTTTAATTTTATGTAAAATAACGAGTGCTTATTGTAAGCAAATACGACTAGCCCTATGAGCTTAAACAAACAATAATACTCTACAATAAGCACCAGTGATCATACACTAGTTTCATCTAATTCTTCTTTTCGCGATGAGCAGTTGAATTAGATGCTTCTTTTTAAGAGAATGTTCATAAAAGAAACATAATATCACCCATCAGAGGGGTTCGAGTCCCTGCGACTCCATAAAAGGTTTTGCTCTTTTTTCCAATTTTATATTTTTGTTGATTTTTGCGTGTCAAATGAATAGGAAATGTCTGAGAAACATTTTAAAAAATGGTTAAAAAGTTAGGAAGGCAAACCCTGGGCAGAGGAGGGCAGAGGAGGGCAGAGGAGGGCAGAGGAGGGGGGCAGAGGGGTGAAACCCTGGGTCGGGGGCAGGGTTGGGATTTAACGTTAACGGTTTTAACGGATTTAACGGATTTAACGGTATTCATCCGTTAAATTAATTTTTAACGGAATCCGTTAAATTTTTTCCGTTAAATCCGTTAAAAATAAATTTAATATTTTGGAGTAAAAAAGGTAGAAAACATGCTATTTTAATATGTTTTATGCTTTTAAATTTTATTTTTCGAATACTCTGTTCTCACTATTGCGTTATAGTAGTACTATATTCGAACTGATTATCTAAAGCACTTCACTTTCGTCACAGGCTGTTCTTCTTTAGTTTTCGCATTTTTTGCGTAATGCTTTATATTGATTATTTTATTTTGTTTTCTGAAATGTACGGTTACTACTCCTAATATTGATTGACAAAAATGGTTAAATATCGAAATTAGTCGAGTTCCACAATTTCTTTGGTAATTTAACGGATTTAACGGTTTTAACGGAATTTAACGGAATTTGAAACCGTTAATTTAACGATTTAACGGATCCGTTAAATTTTGATTCAACGCCCAACCCTGGTCGGGGGTAAAAGAGGGAAAATTGGAATGTTTGAAAAATGATGTTTTTGATGATATTTCAATGAAATGCTGGTGTAAAAGTTGTAAAATGGTTGAAAAAATGAGAAATTTGAAAAGGGGGCAGAGGAGGGCCAAACCCTGGTCTAGCGGCGACCGATTGTATACTAATCTTTATCTTTCTTTCATCATCATTGCTATGGCATCTTTGACCTCTCTGACTACTATTTTCATACTTTCTCACTATCATTGTCTGGTTATGAATCTGCTGTTGTGTTCCAATTAGTCACGATCACCATAAAGATCCTATTTATATACCGTTCGTTTACAGTCTTCGGCCGATTTATCACTCCACTTTTGGTGATTTCCCGCCGATTTCACCTATGTCTTTTCCTTATCATATGTCTCTTTTCTTCTCTACCTCTCTCGTGATTATCGATCTGTTAGTCCACGTTCTTCTTATTTTGTTGGGAATATATTCCCCTCGATACCTTTTTGTCGTAGTTCTCTGTCACATGTCTAAGATTCACATTCTCAATTTGAACCTCTCCGCTCTGGAAACTCGCTTTTCATTACTTTGCTGTTCTACGAGAAAGTTGTCATTCAGCTATTACTTTAGATAATATAAATTCCATTTCAGAGTGTTCAACTCCCTGGGGCCTCTTCTCGATGTGTTCTTCAGAAGCGGGTCGCCGCCAAGCTCCGCTCCTACTCCGCTCCGCATCCGCTCCGCATCCGCTCCGCATCCGCTCCGCATCCGCTCCGGATCCGCTCCGGATCCGCTCCGGATCCGCCTCAAGCACCGTCGACGTCTCTATGATCTGTTGAAGGTACGGGTCTACCTTAGTTAATCTTATGTTGTGTTGAAAAGTCTTGAAAAGAAAAGAAAAACAGATAACACTCCTCGTCTTGCACTCTCTCTCTCACCACTTTTTCTTTTCTTTTCACTACTTCTGAACACCAAGTTACTATCCTTTTCTCACTTCTTCAGTTAACGCCATCGCCCCAATCATTAATTTGTCCATAATCATCATTTCGTTATTTTTTTCGAAATGAATCATGTTGATTTCAAAGAGAAATATGATAATTAGTTATCGATGCCGTTTGCGGAAGAAGTGCATTCTTTTGTAACCTTGTTCAATGCTCAAAAGTTTTGTGATAGTGCAAACAGTGGATAGTTGTCTTTGCCTTTCCTTTGAACACAAATTAGATTATCGATGAATCAATGGTGTTTTCGAATCGTTGAATCTTGTAATTTGATGTTTTGCAGGGCGAATCGTCACCGTCGACAAATATCTTCGGAAGCTCGTCGTCCTCGCCGATGATGGTCTGCTCGATGCGTTCATCAGAAGTGGGTCGCCGCCAAGCTGCTACGTCGTTCTGTCGGCGCATTCCAGCACTGACTGGAACTCGTTTTCCGAAAAAATAAAGAATTTGGGTGTGTTGTTGTTTGACATCTGTATCCAAGCCCGCGCACTTAAATAGGCGGGGTCAGCATCGCAATATAAGGAGGGTTAATCAGAAAGGGGCGGAGCCATGTATCGGTATATAAGTACTGGCGTGTTGGAGTATATATAGATCGTTTGACATGACTTCGAAAAGGGACCCATGGCCTAGTGGATAATAGCTCAGACAATCAAACCGGCCGCTTGGTCGGCCAAAAAGTTCGATTCCTAACCTGGCACTACTCTTTTTGCTATTTTTTCTTTGACGTAGTTCTGCTCTCCTTACGCCAACGTCTATATGCCACAGCGGTCATGTAAAATGATCACGAACTATCTTATTTTTCTCAAAATTACACTACATATTTTAAAATATTGATAAGGACATTGTACTTTGTGTTCAATGTGCTTTCAATGACTATTAATATTTCATTACTTGGACGAATAAAACAAATCAATAGAACTATGACTGACGATTTCAGTAGCGTTTTAAAGTTTCAAAAGGAAGACCTGTAAAAGTATTCGTTAAAGAAATCAAGAACGAAACATTGAAATGAAATTTGAAACTGATTTTATTAGTCATACATCCGAAATAAGAGACAACATTTTAAACAGGATGTAAATTTATGAGTGAGGCAGAAAAGAGAAGATTATTGATTGAAATGAGGAACTAAAGAAAACAAGAATTTACGTTTTTTTCGTGAAATAATGTGAATTGTATATATAGTTAAAATGTAATGTTAGCAATTATCAGAATACCATCACTGATCCATCGATCTGCTCTCATCATCTGGCCACTCTATCATTGATCTTACTCTGAGTATGAGACAGAGCCACTTCCTATCTTGTAATCAATACCATAGCCATTTCTAGAGACATATAGGAGCACATTGGCCGAACAAATGATGATTCCTTGAACATCTGATAGAGATATAAGTCGTCCAACCAGTTCGGACAATATGCTGATGCATAAGTAACCTATCACGAATATCTGAAAAGGACTTGAAAAATTTACAGTGGAAGATTACGGTAGATTTTATACAGTATGTGTCAAATATTATATTGTTTCTTGAAAGGGGGTATGTAATATTTATTATATGAATTCCTTGTTTCTTTCTATGAATCTCTTCATTGTTCGTATTTAATATAATTTAATTTAATTTATCAAGGACACATCAAAGATGTGACACCATTTGAAACGACAATTGAATAAATAAGTGAATTGTCAAGGTGGATGGTAGGAAATGGGGAGGTATAAGAGGGTAGTGCTTTGTATATACTACATATTACCTGTGTACATTTTACACATTTACATATCCTCTTTGCCCCTCATGCAAGATAGCATATTGCACTACCATAAGAAGCATTGAATGACTAGGTAAAGCTATTGTTTTGAAATACCAGAGGAGAAAGGGATGAAGAGCTTAGAATATGGTTTGTCAAGCTTGCAATATCGATTACAGGGTGTCGAAAAATTACTGTTACACGAATAAACCCATGAAGCTTTCTCAAAAACTATCATTGACGAGCCAAACGTGGTACAGAATTTACCACTGATCATAGAAACATAAGAACGATTGATGACTCGATCTCGCCTCCATTGGCCACAATGACGCCTCCGAGCCTATGAGAGTCAAAGTCATTGTAGGGCAGCAGGTAAGGGATATCGATTTTCTCCCATGCTATTTCCAAGACCTTCTTGAGGGACTCGCGGTTTTTATGGTTGGTAGAGCAGGACTCCTTCTCCAAATTTGCCAGGACGCAAGACCATTTGCGCTTTAGTGATGTTTTTAAATTAAAAATTAATTACAGTACGATCATGGTAGATTCTAGTGCTACAGTAATCCAATTCTCTATCGGATCTTAGTGATCGTATTCTGATAATTGCTAACATTCGGGAGAGTTTTTCAATGTGTATTATTGTTTTAGACTATAATATTTGTTCCATTTTGACTACACATACTAAAATTCATTGTATCAAGAAATGACGTCATCTTTGGGATACTGTAGTTATGTACCTCCACAAAGATGTGATCTCTTATTGTTAGGTATGCACAAACCCTATAATAATATATTTATCGCATCTTGGAGAAAAGAGACAAGAGAGATCTTTTTTCATAAACAATTAAAATACTTATTAAAACAAGAAGTAGCGACGATATAGGTGCAATTACTGGATTGCAACCTTTATAGAATTACTAAACACTTGAGGAGAGATTGATGTTACAATATTTCGATCTAAATTATTCCATTTTCGGACAACACGATTTGAGAAAAATGATAGATAGCGTGTACTAGATGAAGGGTTCATACAAATTCTAAGTTGATGACCTCGAGTAATATTCAAAGTGTTGGAAAATATAAAGAGCAAAAGAATGAGAGATTAATCATAACATTTTAACTATATACACAATTCACAGTATTTCACGAAAAAAAACGTAAATTCTTGTTTTCTTTAGTTCCTCATTTCAATCAATCATCTTCTCTTTTCTGCCTCAATCATAAAATTACATGTTGTTTAAAATGTTGTTACTTATTTCGGATGTATGGCTAATAAAATCAGATTCAAATTTCATTTCAATGTTTCGTCGATCGTTCTTATGTTTCTATGATCAGTGGTAAATTCTGTACCACGTTTGGCTCGTCAATGATAGTTTTTGAGAAAGCTTCATGGGTTTATTCGTGTAACAGTAATTTTTCGACACCCTGTAATCGATATTGCAAGCTTGACAAACCATATTCTAAGCTCTTCATCCCTTTCTCCTCTGGTATTTCAAAACAATAGCTTTACCTAGTCATTCAATGCTTCTTATGGTAGTGCAATATGCTATCTTGCATGAGGGGCAAAGAGGATATGTAAATGTGTAAAATGTACACAGGTAATATGTAGTATATACAAAGCACTACCCTCTTATACCTCCCCATTTCCTACCATCCACCTTGACAATTCACTTATTTATTCAATTGTCGTTTAAAATGGTGTCACATCTTTGGTGTGTCCTTGATAAATTAAATTAAAATAAAATAACTTAAACTATGTATTTAGAAATGGCTATGGTATTGATTACAAGATAGGAAGTGGCTCTGTCTCATAATCAGAGTAAGATCAATGATAGAGTGGCCAGATGATGAGAGCAGATCGATGGGCAGAGACGCAGAGAGTCATCGCGCGCTCACTGAACCCGAATTACCACCACTATTGAGATGGCTGGCGGGCGGGGATAACTTCACTGAAAAAAATTAAAAATTTTAAAAACTTATAATTTCGATAAAATAAAAATGCTAATTGATTCTATTAGTTCTCCTGACAAATATTTCGTATGAAAAAGTAGAAATATATGTTCCTAAAGATAATAATTATCATAACAAAGATGATGTTCCATATTAAAATATTTTTTATTTGCTTATTCAGTTCATAAAACGAGATAAATAAATAAATAAAATGCGACATAGACCATTTATACAATGCGATCGGGCCGGACAGTTTGTATGTTACCTGAGAAAAATCAGACTAGTTTAAACTAGGGTATTATACCGGAAGCTCGCTCTTTATTTTGAAATAAATAATATTTTTGCGCTTTAGTGATGCATTAAAATTTAAAATTAATAACAGTACGATAGCGGTAGATACTAGAGCTACAGTAATCCAATTCTCCATCGGATCTCAGTGATGGTATTCTGATAATTGCTAACATTTGGGAGAGTTTTTCAATGTATAATATTGTTTTAGACCATTATATTTGTTCTATTTTGACTAACATTCATTGTATCAAGAAATGACGTCATCTTTGGGATACTGTAGTTCTGTACTTCCACAAAGTTGTGGGCTTTATGGTATCTCTTGGTATGCACAAACTCTAGCAAAGGCATGAGAGATTAATCATTACATTTTAACTATATATACGATACACTTCACGAAAAAAAAACGTAAATTCTTGTTTTCTTTAGTTCCTCATTTCAATCAATAATCTTCTCTTTTCTGCCTCACTCATAAAATTACATGTTGTTTAAAATGTTGTCACTTATTTCGGATGTATGACTTATAAAATCAGATTCAAATTTTATTTCAATGTTTCGTTCTCGATTTCTTTAACGAATACTTCCTTTTGAAACTTTAAAACGCTACTGAAATCGTCAGTCATTGTTCTATTGATTTGTTTTATTCATCCAAGTAATGAAATATTAATAGTCATTGAAAGCACATTGAACACAAAGTACAATGTCCTTATCAATATTTTTTTAATATGTAGTGCAATTTTTTGGAAAATAAGATAGTTCATGATCGTTTTACATGACCGCTGTCGCATTTAGACGTTAGCGTAAGGAGAGCGGAAGCACGTCAAAGAAAAAAATAGCAAAAATAGTTGGGCTAGGTTGGGAATCGAACTTTCTTGCCGACCAAGGGGCCGGATTGATTGTCCGAGCTATTATCCACTAAGCCATGGGTTCCTTTTCGAGAGCATGTCAAACGATCTACATATACTCCAACACGCCAGTACTTATATACCGATGCATGGCTCCGCCCCCTTTCGGATTAACCCTCTTTATATAGCGATGCTGACCCCGCCTATTTAAGTGCGCGGGCTTGGATACAGATGTCATACTACAACACACCCAAATTCTTTATTTTTTTTCGGAAAACGAGTTCCAGTCAGTGCTGGAATGCACCGACAGAACGACGGAGAAGCTGGACGGCGACCCACTTCTGATGAACGCATCGAGGAGACCATCATCGGCGAAGACGACGAACTTCCGGACATCTGTCGAGTGACGATTCGCCATGCAAAACATCAAATTACAAAATTCAACGATTCGAAACCACCCCCATTGATTCATCGATAATCTAATTTTTGTTCAAAGGCAAGGCAAAGACAACTATCTACTGTTGCACTATCACAAAACATTTGAGCATTGAACAAGATTACAAAATAATGCACTTCTTCCGCAAACGGCATCGACAACTAATTATCATATTTCTCTTTGAAATGAGCATGATTTAGTAATCATTTAGAGAAAAAAATTAACGAAATGATGATTATGAACAAATTAATGATTTGGCGATGGCGTTAACGGAAGAAGTGAGAAAAGGATAGTAACTTGGTGTTCAGAAACCATGAAAAGAAAAGAAAAGTGGTGAGAGAGTGTGCAAGACGAGGAGTGTTCTCTATTTTTACAACAAATTACGAGATTCAACGATTTGAGCTTTGTGAACGATCACTCTATATAAACGTTTTGTTTCTTTCAACGAGACAGATCAGTGACAGAGGTTCTGTTCAAAAGTCATCAAAAAATGACCGTCAAAATATCCACAAAAATCTCGTACCTTCAAAGAAGCTTCAAGACCCTGCGTCCGCCATCTGAAGTCATCTCGGCAGGGACGTTAGGTTTCGTTTCGTCAGACGACGTCAATTGATGACATCTCGTGGGCACGCATGCTGGTACTGAAATTGGTTTGAAATGATTTAAAAGAATAGGTAAACAAATTGAGAGGGCCAAAGGACAGTCGTGGCATGAGTGTGGTAAATACAATTAAAGATAGGAAGGACACATTGCGAACATCGTCTGAGACCGCATCCACGGCGTTACGTTGATCGACAAATTGTTTGTAACGCTTCATGGATACGACCTCCGAATTATTATTGAATGCGGAGCAGAAAAATATGAATACAGTTGAGAGGTGAGTAGAAGAGAGAGAAATGCAACATAAACATAAAGGTGCAATATATCAAGAAATAGACGCACAAAAGGATGGTCGGCTCATTTCCCTTCCTTCCATCTCTCTCATAAACATTATCGATTGATGGTTTACTCTCTTCCTTAGTGATAGATTGGTATGATAATGGATGAAAGAGAGATAGAGAGGAAGAGATGGAGATGAAGAATGACTGATGATAAACGAACGACAGAAGATCCAAGCATAGATAAACTTTGAATGATGAAAAGGAGAGATTAAAAGAAAAAAAAAGAAAAGAAAAACAAGAAAAACGAAAACGAAAATAAAATAGGTTATGGAAATGACAATAGCTAGCTGGAGATGTTGAAAGGTCAGGAAGAGATGGTGAAGTCAGCAAGAGGTAGAGAGAGGGGCACTACTTCAGAATACGGGACGATTCCAAAAGAATAATATAAAAGTTTGAAAAGTCTAGAATAATAAGCCATTTCTTTTGGACTGGACTCTGGACTTTTGTTCTGGTCCCGTCTTCTGAAATAATGCAGAGTTAGAAAGGGAGAAACATCTAAATGGAGATAGTCTAAATTGAAAAAAGTTAAACGAAGAAAGGCGTAGCGGCATTCTGTCCCAATGAAATTGGCGGGAAAGACGAAGAGAATAGATGGAGCCAATGAATGACAAATAATATCGATCATATCCTTTCCTTCTCTGTACTCTCTCACTAACCCATACTATCTCGCGTTCTATCTAGACATAGTCTTCCCACTCTTACATTTGCACACTTACTCACTCTGTTATGATCAAAGAACGATCACATCATTGCATGTGATCATTACAGGACTGTTACAGTCGAAGTACAGTACGATAGTTATGAAGTGAAATAATGCATTTATCATTTATGACTGAATTCACCAGTTTACTTGATAGTAATTTACTTTTGTAAGTGAACAAGGTTTATTTTTAAGATGGAACTGAAACAGGTGAGAAATAGACAACTATTCCTGTCTAATAGATCTCAATCCGTTGTGGTGGGTGACGCTGTTTCCACTCCATTCAAGGCTTCTTCCGGGGTTCCTCAGGGTAGCTGTCTTGGGCCTCTATTGTTCTCTCTTTATATCTCTGATCTTCCCCGTATTCTACCTAAGAACGTACATTGCACAATGTATGCAGATGATGTGAAACTTTACACTTTTAATGATCCCTCTGCTCTTCAAACCGCCCTCGATGCACTCGTCCAATGGTCTACTGACTGGGGATTAACTATCTCTCAATCCAAAACAGTCATTATGAAAATAGGTAAAAATCATCCAAACATTGACTTTACAATCGATCATACTCGCCTTCCCGTTGTTAAAGAATTCACTGACCTAGGTATTACTTATTGCAATCGTTTATCTTTCGCGGTTCACATTCGTAATATTGTCGCCAGAGCGAAATCCAGATGCTCTTATATTTATCGCATTTTCCACTCCAATAGTCCTAAACTATACTCTCGCCTGTTTATGACCTACGTCCGTCCCATTCTCGAAAATTGTTCTGAACTTTGGTCTCCCCATGAGGAACAGCTGATAAAAGTCATTGAAAATGTTCAAAAAGTGTACACTCGTCGTATTTTTGCAAAGTGCAAACTTCCTTATAAATCTTATTCTAATCGATTAATTTATCTGAATTTAGAGCCTCTTCAGAATCGACGTGCTCTTGCAGACTTGTGCTTCGCCTACAAAGTGACACACGGACTCATCGAGCTCGACAATCCCCTCTTCTTCCTACCCTCCCTGAATACAAGACATTCTCGTAGAAACAATTTTATTTATAGAAAACATATTTTTAAATCTACTCGTTTTGCCAATTTCATTTCTAATCGTGTAGTAAACTCTTGGAATCAGCTTAATAATAATATTATAATATGTCCTTCTGTAAAATCTTTCCGAAAATCCATCGCTTCATTGTCTTTGTAGGAATTTCTTTTTATTTGTAATTTTCATCTTTGCTACCCAAGTCGTAGCATCGAATTTATGCGTACTCCACTACCTATCAAATATTTTATCAGAAATTATACTTTACTGCATAAAGTATATTATTATTCTTTTCCTTGGCAACGTGCCAAAATTAAGCTTTATAATCATATTCGAAACAATTCTCCACAAACAGAAAAAAGTGTACTCCACAGTACACAAGACCTGATAATTGTTACATTGAACAGGGATCTTTGATCTTTTGAAAATCTTTGATCTCTAATCTTCGCATATTGTTCTTTGATCACCTTCATTTGATCTTTGATCTATATAATTTGATCTCTGATCTTCTTGAATGTTATGGATAAAATGGAGAAAGATCAGGTTTATGATCGAAGATGAAACTACAAAGATTAGATCAAAGATCATTTCCCGTTGTGTGATTGTCTTAGGCTAATATTCGCTATCATCAATCGATATTGTAGGCGCTCAGAATAATGGCGACCTATCCAGCGTTCGATAGTCGGGTGCGGCGATACTCTTGGTTGTGTGGCCGGAGTTTTGCAGCGATCGGGCGCCAACTGGCGTCATTCTGGCTGACAGTGTGGCAACGGCACTTCCTTATGTGCAATTCGCATGAAACTTGTTCAGTATCGAATAATGCATCACCACAGCCTGAATCTCAAATTTGGTAAAATTTGGACAATTTTTCATTTTGAATTATTTTAGGACAAGTAGCCCGTTTTCCCCTCCCCCTCCTCATCCAATTCTCTCTCCTCTTCTTCTTCTTCTTTCCTTTCCCCTGTAGAGAGAAAGGAATGGACTCTCTCTCTCTCTCTCAGTGCTCTCTCACTTTTGCACACTCTCTCGTAGTGTGTACGCCATAGAACATATCGGCCTTCATCATCATCATCATTCACACTAATTCCAATGAAGACATCACCGACCATGGTTGCAACCACCGTAAACACACAACACACATGGTTACTGTAGGTTCGTTGCAAGACCAGATGCATAGGATTACGGTAGAATAGGATGTGCGACATGTTGGATTAATCGTTCTCTTCTCATATGTTTCGTGAGAATCAAGCCAAGTGGTTCCTTCCCCTCGACCACTTGAGATTGATCCACTAATTCATTCCCCATTCTAATCAAACATACAATACTAGAAACAGAAAGAAGAAACAATGACGGGACCAACCAACAGATGAAGAGGAATTGTAGAAAATGAATATAAGATCTTGAAAGAAACCAAACTGTGAGGAGTATGAGTTGGGGATATGATGAAGATGGTGAAGGAGGGGTAGGGGAAGATAGAGGAGGTGAAATGGAGATGAAGACTCCAGACGGGAGGAAGATGGAAACTTGATAGCCACCAACCAAAAACAGCCAACGAAGACGAAGATAAGAAAATAGGAAAAAGAAGAAGACAGCGAGGGATTGGGAATGAAGATCAAATAGACTGAATGAATGGATGGATGACGAAATAGAATACTCTATTATGTACAATCAAAATAGTCATGAACATCTTTAGAGTCCACGACAGTCATGCACAGCGTTTATCCAACACAGACCGAGCAGTCATTGAAAACTTGGCAAAAAGCCCAAAAATTACGGCCTGCGTAGTCGAATCCCTCTTTTTCGATCTACCTTTTTTCCTATCACACCATGACCGCTCTCGAAACGCTGAGTCACACAACGCTCATGAATGTACCACAGCGGCAGTGCATCATCAGCATCTAATTCAGGTGCTTTCGATGATTTTCAAGTTATCGTACTCTCTATCCACTAGATATAGGAGACAGCAGTATCAATATCCTCATCCCTTCAGTAGAACAACAGGGGCCAGTTGAGTGACCAGCACAACATGGAATGGGAATTGGAGATGGAAAGATATGAGAATGATAGATGGATATAGAAGAATGAATAGAGAAATATAAGACGATTAGAAGAGAAACGAGGAAGTTATTCAATCACTCACAATGGAAGCTGCAGCGGAGGGAGAGGGAGACGATTCTCCCCTCCCTAAATGAGTAAGTGAGACATGGATGTCGCAAGTGACGTGAGTGAGAGGGAGGTATGAGGGTGGATATAGGGATTGAAGGAGTGAATGTGAGTGAGGAAACATTGAATAGAGAATGCAGAAGAAACCCTAAATCATAGATGACTTTACTCTCCTTTTTTACCCCTAAATAATTGATAGAATCACTTGACACTTCTTCCCTCTTCGTCTCCTTCCTATTACGACGACAGAATTTGAAACTTCTTCACCCCCTTTCCCCAACTCACTTTTGTGGCCTTTAGACTGTGAGAGAATGAAAAGACGAGAGACAAGAGGAATAGAGGAGATAACAGAGAAAGAGAGAGTGACATAACTAAAACACATTCAGATGGGCATAATGCATAACGGAATACTTCATACTTATATGCATAACTGATTAGAGTACTCCTTTCAGAAAGTAAAAGTTCGTGTTGACATTCCAATGACGGAATCACAAGAATAACAGAATACTACTCGGGAAAAATATATTTCATCAAGTAATAAGAAGATACTAAATGTATTGACAGTCCCTGTAGGCTACGGTACATCAGTGATTAACATTAACCAAATATACATTTCGAAATTTCTATTTTGAAACCATTTTCATGGAAGGCAATTGATTGATGTTCACATGTCGTATGACATCTATAGGTGAAAGTATGAAATAAATAAAAAAGAATACAGTATCAGTGTTCCCATTCAGTCAAATATGAAACGATAGCTGTCATTTCCATACTTGGATCAAGAATATTCAAGATTCTGTACAGGGAGTTCCTAGAAGGGGCTTTTTCATCCACAAATGTGACTAGGCACACCGTATAATGTATCAAAAGATACTTCAACTTTTAGTTTGAATAATAACATCGTTGCTGAAATACAAAACATATATCACATAGAAATAAAAGGACATCTAAGGCTACAATAACATGAAAAGCGAAGAAGCAAGTACAAAACAAGTGACAATCGGCTAAACTTTAGTGCCAAGAGCAAACAAAAAGATTGAGAAAAAGAATAAAGGAGAATGGAACAACAGGATATACAGTAGGAATATTAATACCTTTAGACCAACGATCAATTGAAATAATAAATAAATCCAATTTAATAAGTTACCGAGTAACGAATGGGAAAGATCAAAGATCAATGTTAGCCAGAAATGTGAAACTAATATATTATCTATAGATAAAGTTCATCATGATGTATGTGAGAAGAGGTAGATGGAAGGGAGTCAGAGTGGGAACAGTATAATACACACACCTACACGCGTAAAAACCCAACGGGATCAGGTCTGGATAGAGGGTGCGAAAGATAGAAACACTGAACAAATAGAAAGAGACTACAAGATGAAGATGAAGAAGAGTTGAGAGATCGAAGAATGAGATGAATATAGAAGCAAAGATTGAATATGAATAGGCGAAATGAAACACGAACCCAACAACAAAGGATGATGATTTCACTATATTCGGGGATTTCCATGAATAGAGAAATAAGTGAATACAGTAGCAAGAGTAGTATTCGTAGTCGGAAATAATGAGGAAAAATGGAAGAGAAAAGAGAATGATACTGTTCCAAATGCATGGTAAAAGTGACACGATGAGGAAGAAGAGTTGGTTCTTACTATTTATTTATTTATTTACCTTATACCACCTTGTGCCAACATACAAACTATAGGCTGGATCCTTAAAGGGAGAGAAACCTTTGTCAAATATCGTATCCTAATCAACAGCCAGAAATCTTTTCGAGAATTTATGGTGCGAATTATTAAATTTTCAAAGCTTTTACTATATTTCATCGTTTTCCAAATGTTTGTTTACGTAGGGTTTTAAAAAAAACATAAGAAATAAATAAAAATTGGCTGAGAAAAATAGCTTTGTAAAAACGTGGAAAAAATCAGTCCATGATAAATTTCGTGGGTGGGTACTTCTGTAAGAAAAAAAGTCATCTAAAATATGGCTCTGGCTTTAAATATTTTCTATCAGAGTTTTTCCGTGCGGGAGTTAGACGATTCAACCCGTTTCACTGACGGAGGTTACTCTCTCTTTAATGCCCGAAAGCAGAGAAATATTTTTGGAAAGAGAAAAACCAACTGTCGTCATTCTATATTTAGCGCACAATTGCGTCATTTCCGAATCATGTCCGTACAAATAAATTTTTTATTTTTCCTTCGATGCTCGTTTTCCTTATAAAATGCGTGAACGAGACGAGATTTTGGTTTCTTGCTTGCATTTTAGTCATAAAACGCGGGGTTTTTTACTACTCGCGGGCGTAGGCCGTATGAGCACCGTGTGTTGTGCTCGGCGAGTTTTGGCCTCTAGACGTCTAACATTTTTTTAACATGGCGTTCACACATTAGTTTCGGCCCTTCCCAGGACTAACGTGCAAACAAAAAAGTACAGAAAGTAAAATGGGCCTCATCAGCTGGGTAGTAATTTGTTTAAAATATAAAAGATTCGTACCTCGAGTATCAAAAGAACAGATGAAAAGAAAATAAATGAAAAGAAACTCAAAAAACCAACACATACAAGTACAATGAACCTTAAATGAGAAGAAGAGAGTGCGAAAGGCCGATCGGCATATCGATCGGGCGCGAAAGTGAAAAAATATTCCATATACTTTAGCATAATTTAAAGGGTTTTCGTGGTAGGAGTCAAGATGCCCCAATATTTGGAAATTTGCCAAGTTCCGCTGCGCCACCGCGACGTGAGCCCAATTCGCCCTCTATGTTTCCGTGTAGACGCTGCGAGTGTTAAAACAATAGTGCTCGTAATGAGCAAAAATCAGCTTAAACTTTATTGTTATTATTTGCTTCTCTATTAGAATTTTCTAGAACGTATCGTGGTATAATGTTTCGTGATATTTGCGCATTTTGATTAGGCAGTTTGTCGTCGCCCGGAAACCGGGAAGTTTCGTTTTCAAGAATCGGAAACTAAGTGAGTGGTGTTGAATCAACCGCGTACTTTCGTGTTTCACATCGCTGTCTAGTCTAGAACTTGTTATGATACGAATAGTTCGGTAGACGTTGCAGTATTAGATTTAGGATAAGCAAGGTAAGGATTTACTCTGTGATTAGGTTGTGTGGAGCTTCTCAGAACATTGACTAATTTTATAATAATAATAATTATTAATTATTATCATTGTTTATCCAGGGTCCTAGATGAAGTGGATGAAGACGAGTGAACAGCTGAAGGCGGACAAGATTGGCATCGAGAAGCAGGGTATGCGCGTATTCTACACACTGAGAAAAAAGCGTTGCCCACGGAGCATACGACCTGAGAAGTGTTATATTTAACACTTTTTGAGCTTTCTCAGGTCTTATGCTCCGTGGATAACACTTTTTTTCCTGCGTCTATTATTGTTGGTATTGATTGACCCGTTCGGATCTTCATGCATCTATTGATCTGTAAAAAAATCGCGAAAAAAGTTAGGGTTTAGCTGTGGAGATGTTGGATAGATTGAAACGGTAGATAATAGGTCGTAAAGTATGTTGTAAAAGTACCAAGCCTGATCGGATTTTGAGCCAAAATTCGACAAAAAATCGAAAAACCTGACCGGATTTTGAGCCAGAATTTCGCAAAAAAAAGAAAAACCTGACCGGATTTTGAAACCCGATAACCTAGCTATTCGACCTATGGTCAGGTGTTTCAATTTTTGGCAAATTTGGATTAAGATCCGGTCAGGTTTTTCGATTTTTGTGAAATTTTGGCTCAAAATCCGGTCAGGCTTAGTACTTTCCAACATACTTTTCGACATATGATTCGCCTATTTACAGGGACGAACTTCAAGCGTTCCTGCAACGTCATCAAAAGGTACATGAGTGTTTTTTTAAACATAAATATACTCATGTGTATTTATTAAATTATAGCGAGATCCCCCGATCGTCTCTCCATCACCGCACAGAGAGCATATCTTCTCATCTTCGAAACCGGCCAACACTGACCATGAGAAGAACAAGTGAGTATTGATTAATGATCAATATACCGAGAGCCGGGTTTTCACCTAAAATACGGTTCCGGAACGGCTGGGACCACTTCCATCTAATCCGGCGTGGTCGAAAACGACCACCCCCAAAATCGGATGTAATCGGCTAGTTTCTGGCTCCGATTTTTCCGAATCCTGCATACAGTCACGCAGAATCGCCGCCTTAACAGGCGATTGCCGCGACACGTGGCGTGTCGCCTTTATCGCCATGCTCTTCATACATTTTCGGTACCCTCGCCGTCTATTTTTATATAGTGGGTCAATTCTCGAAATAGGCTGGGCTGATTCACAAAATTCGTTATTTTCGCTTAAAAATCGTCATTTTTAGCTTAATTTTTTATCAAGTGGCCTAAAATGGACCTTATATAGTGAGTGGGTCAATCCTCGCAGTGCGAGGGTATGGCAATGTACAGTGTGTATAGTGTGATCTATGTATTAGCCTCTTTCTTTGTTTCACAATCTCTTAGCTTCTATGGATATTTGTCTACTTCACGATCTTCGAAATGGCTTTCTGCTTCTCC